>VXBX01008045.1:485143-595597 GCA_013400415.1 Scytalopus superciliaris
TATATATATATATATACATACACACACACATAGAGTGTATCTCAACTTGTCTAGATTCTCAGCTATACTAGATCTGCATTTGAAGCTATCCAAAGTCAGGATTCAAACAGGTAAGTAGTATTTGGCACAATATAAAAATTTTGGATGTCCAGGAAGTCACTCTGTTTCTGGTCCTTTTGATTATGAAAACACATCTTTTTCCTCTGAGTTATTACAAAATATGAAGCCGGAATTTGAAGACAATGCCAACACTGTAACCTGAGTGTAGGTCTTTAAACAGGAAAAAATCTGTTCAAGCTAAGAAGGAAATCCATGCCAATGGAAAATAACACTTAGGTACATGGACATGTAATTTGAGATTATACTTCTGTTTTCAAAGAAGTGGAACAAGGCCAGATGCATATCCTTAGATTATCCATCCTAATTGCACAGTAACTCTATCACACCCTCCCAAGCATTAGGAAATCAGCATGAAGCTGTGTCAGGGGAGGTATAGGTTAGATATGAGGAAAAAGTTTTTCACCCAGAGGGTGGTTGGGCACTGGAACAGACTCTCCAGGGAAGTGGGCACAACACCAAGCCTGACAGAGTTCATTGTCATTTGGACAATGCTCTCAGGCACATGGTGTGATTCTTGGGGTGTCCTGTGGAGGGCCAGGAGTTGGACTTGATGTTCTTAATGGGACCCTGCCAACTCAGCATATTCTATGATTCTATGAATACACAACAGTTCATTAAATCCCATCATTAAGGAAGTTTTCTCAAAACATAGAGGGGCAATAGATGAACAGAATTACTATCCAATATTTTCTTCCCCGTGTGGCATCATAAGCAAAATTTAAACTCAAGGAGAAATTTTCAATTTCATTAAAGATAATAAATGATTCCTCTTAAAACATAACCACTGGTCCAACCATAGGTTCTTATTTCCAAAATAGCTCTTTAATTCTGACTTTATTATCTCAAGAGAGATTCCTAGATGAATAATGATTACAAATTCAACCAGTAAGCAGTCTGCTACCAAAAGTTACAGGTGATTCCGACTAAGCTGTTTGGATTACTTTAACACTGATTGCTAGAACTCTAAAACATTATGTACTTATTGCAGATTAAAGTCGATTTAAAGTCATCACAGCAGTCCCAAAGTAGCTCTATACATAACGTGTGCAAGTGACATCCCAATTAAGGATTACAAATCGCTCCAGGAGCAGCCTTTTCTGCACTGCTCACACCTTCCAGCACGAGCTCACAAACAGACTAAGGCAGCTGGACCACAGTGTGCTCCAGCAGTGCCACCCCCTCTAGTGTCTGCTCTGTGAGCGGGATCAGTGGAGCTGTGTCCATCAGGCCTGTGCTGTTTCCTGTGCCATATGAACTCCAGGGGAACTTGCAAAACAGCAGCTTGGATCTTTTTATGAGTTGCGAGTGAGGAAAAGAGGCCATTCTCATAAATATACTCCATGCTACTGTACAGCACCATGTGCATATTTGTAACAGTTGGTAACTTTGAAAAAAGACCAGAAAGGCAGCTGAATTACAATCACCACCATGAACTCCACACAAAAGAGAAGCCTTTGCTTGTTCTGGATCTCCTGCAGTATTTCAGGCTGAAGCTTTGTGCAACACTTGAATAACTTACCTGGGTAAATGAGAGGAGTTAGTATTGAAGCACTGCAAGAAAATTGTAGTTGGAGTTTCAGTGGTTTTTTTTTTTTTGTGCATGCCACTGTTCACACACCAGATCAGACTGAATAACTATTGGAGGCCATTTCCAGAACATTTCTGAGTTGAAAAGATTTTAAGCAAGTGAAAGTATAGTTACAATAACCTGCTCCTATCTTTTTAGCAAAGTCTCTAAAAATATTGCTGCCTAACATGCTGATGAAATTGGCTTTTCTTCAGGGTCCCACAAACTGCCCCTGGTGACACTGACTCAAGCAGACAGAGCTCTCACACTAGGCTAAGTAGATGAGACACACAGTTAATGAAACAGCTGTGATCTGCCACAGAGCTGAGGATATGGATGAATGTTATTCCTTTGATCAGTTCTTCAGTAGTACTGTCAGCAACTGCCCCCACTCTACCCTTATGCACACACACTGCTTCAAACACAGGCAGGAAATGGGGACAAAAGGTAACTTTAATATTTCATTTATGTCTGTCTTTGGGGACTAATGCAGAAGCCTGAAATGATACCATACTGACAGAGAGGGAGACTGAAGCCTGTGTAGCTGTGCCATTGCTACAAAAAACAGGTCATCCATTTGCCAGTGGTCAAAAATTTCAAGGACATTGCATTAAGTTTTAAGGAGAAAAAAAAAATGCCTGAAGAGGCAAATATGCAGCCAAAGGTATTCTGGAAATGGGCTTCTGGATGCATCAATGCCATTTATTAAAGCTCTGTAATTTGCTGTGCTACCCTTTTATGGAGGGTAATGGGGAGGCAGGCACTTTACTACAATAAAATTAGATTTCTCCTAGTCTGCACCAGAGGCACAACAATATTTTCTTGTAAACACTTTGAAGCAGTGAAAGCAGTTTTCCAAAAATGTAACTGACAGAAAAAAACACTGGAAAGTACTTCTCAATGAAGGAGTTGAAAACTGATGAGTTTCAGCACTTTATTGTCCCATGACAACATCTGCTTTTAATCTGATGTTGTTGTAAAGACGGACAGGCAACGCTGTGGAAAAACAGAGAAATGAACCTTCCTGGTTCCTTATCAATTGCAGTGAAATTAAGCTATGTATGTGAACTCTGGTCCTGACCTTGAAGGCAAATAAGGACAATGAATTTGTCACAGAGTTCTGCTAGTTTGTACAGACCATAGTGAAAACTGCTGAAAAAAACATACTTATCTCAGAGTCAGAAACAAGAATCCCTGTGCAGTGTAAGTTCTCACATACAGAAGAGGACCTCCACCAGTGAGACAGACAGCTTCCCTCACCCCAGGAGTTAACACACAAAAATTTTCATCTATCTGGAAGATGTACAAGATACATTTCTGAGAACACCAAGAAGGGGACCTTTGGGAGTAATGCAAAGGCAGGATAAGGAGAGAACCCCAGAAGTAATCCTGACTCATACGGGATCTGGCTGGAGTGGGTACACAGCTGGCTTTTAGAGGACTCACCAACGGAGACTGCAGCTGCCCTGTAGGCTTTTTCCCTCCTGGATCCAGAGGCTCACACAGCCCAGCTACTCTTGTACCAGCATCGTCCTACTGCCTGCCATGTAACAGCACACGAATCATGAAGGGTCACCCTAACCCATACGTATCTATAATGAAAATCCTGCAAGAAAAAATTGACAACTGAAAACAATAACATATAAACTCTGCAACTGCATAAACTCAAATACCAAGAGTCCCATCTGGATTTGCTTCCAGGAAAAACTGTTCTTTTGCATTTCTCTAGACTAATACTATATGGAAAAATTAAGTGCTATAGTTATTTTAAGAAACATCTGAAAAGTCAGAGAAATTTGAGGCAATCAGCAGTCCCTGACTCATTGTTATAGTTTCGAAATCTTTAATGGATTTTTTTTTTCTCTCCCTTACCAACACAGAGGTTTGGGAGCTGAAGCCAACCCCCCACAACCTGCTCCTAAAATCAGCTACAACTAACAAAGTGGTGGCTGATAGCTTTGCATTCCAACTTAATGGCTCGGGAGGACTGGGGCAGTGGGAGAGAGTTTTTTCTGGTTTTTTTGCCACACTTCTTTACTCCAGCTGCTGTGTGGGTGCCAGCCACCATTTGCCAGGCTGGTGGAAGCACTTGGAGGGAGCTCCTCTGGCTCGGTCCCCGACTCCACGTGCCCTGTGCCGTTTCTTCAGAGAGGGAGAAGTCGCTGCTACCTGAATTTGCTACAGACTCCCTGAGGGCCAACACCACCTGCAGAGGAGTTGCTCACCCCCCACCCCCCAACACTTTCAGATGAATGACAGGGCGGGGGTCTTTAGTCTGTCCATGGCAAAGCTTCCAGTCCACTCCTTGTGGTCACAGTCACCATGTGAGTACTTTTTGGAACTAGCACCTCTCCCTGGTCAGAATCCGTGAGTGACTTTCGCGGCTTCTGCCTCTCGAGGTGTGGCATCACCTCCCACGGTCTGTAAATATGGCTGCATGGAGGGGGCAGAGATAGGACTTGATNCTATCAAATCCTGAACTGGCAGGAAGGTAAACTGGACAGTAATTGAAAACTCTTGTAACTGACCTATAAAGGCTTTTTTTGTTAAGAGGTTAAAAAAACAAAACAAAACAAAACCCCCAAACCCACCAAAAACCAACACAAAAAAAACCCCAAAACAAACCCACACAAGAGAAAAAGAAAATGTTTAATAACAAATAAGCAGAATAATTTTTGTTAGAAATGACAGCTACTGGCCTCACTGAAACTGTCATTTCATTTGATCTCCTCCATCATGGCCACATTCACCACCAACAAATGGGCTCTGTATCACCTAGATGGTTACTGACAGATAGCCTCATTAAGTAGATGATATTCATTGGCAGGAATCGGTAATACTGTTATCATTTTACAGAATACACAGAGAGTTCTCAGTGCTTCTGATTCAATGGGTTTCTTAGCTCCTCTGAGAAATACTGCAAATGCAGATCCAAAGAGAGTTCTCAGTGTCTGCTTTAAGGCCCTGAGTCCACACTGAGATGTTTCCAGTTTTCCCCAGCTTCTTGGCCTCAAATGTGGAGGCTGTCCTTGGGAGTGTGAACCGAATCTCAGCGAATCTCACGCCTTAAATCACCTGTTTCCCCCAACGAGTCAAACTGCTCCTTCTGAACAAAAACTTCTTGCCATGAGATACCACTTTATCTCTGCAGGCACTTATCTCACCTCTGTTTGTACTGCAGTAATCTACCCTTAATCTTTGAGACTATCTGTTATTTGGTGGCCAGGGTCACATGGATTATGCTAACTGAATAAAATCATATGCTTCTGAAGGACAGAAATCCTTTGATGAGAGGGCTGCTTGTGTCTACACTGTCACTATAACCTCCTTTCTTTTCGATCTCTTGATCTGAGTCTCCTGAATGCTGCAACCCTCTCCTAGCATGTTCCCCAACTCCCCACTTGGGAAACTTCACCAGCTCCCCTAAAAGAGGGGAACTCTCAGGGAAGTGAGAATTCTCTCCACTGGTGTGAGCTGGGGAGCCTGGATCTCACCAGCAGATTTCACTCCTGCCACTTAGGGCAGTCCTTCCCTTACTTTCATATGTAAAAATAATCCCCCACTACCAGCTAACCAGAAATGAGAGCTATGATGCCATAACCCACAAGATATTAAATCTGAATACTTTGCTAGAGAACACATTTTTCAACTACTCATTTCCAGCTAGCAGAAGAGAAAAGAGCCGACAGAAACTGTGGAGAAGAACAGTAATTAGGTCAGTCTGACATTTGTTGTCCTATGTTTGTGAAAATATTTTTGTAAAAACTTCAGTTACACAACAACACAGAACCAAACTTAATACACACAGTAAACTGTTGGTTGTCATTACCAGTAATAAGAGAGAGGAGTTATAGTTGTAAAGCAGCTGCTGTAGCATTCAGCCTTATTCTGCTGGCAAGAAAATAAAACTAATGAAAGATTTAAAGGAAGGATGTTATGCATGAGCCTTCTTAAGATATGTAATTAAATACAAATTGCAAAACATAAATAAGTACGTTATAAAACACAGAATTGCAGGTCAAAGATTGAAATTATTAGCATTGACAGAATTGCTTTTAAAGCTTTCATTCTCAAGCTATACACAGGATGATTTTCTTCTAAATGATATGTTTATGAATAAAAACAAAATAAAACAGAACACTACAAATATTTTCTCCTCATAACTATACTTTAAAAGTATAACCATGCTTCTGCTGTAATTACATAAGATGCTATTCCATTGATAATTAATGTTAACAGTGAGTGGGAAAGCAAACAAGCCAAAGGGAAAAATCTGTTTTCGAGTATTGCTAAAATAACCCCATTCATAACTGAGTTTGCTGTTTAGTGAAGAGGCTTAATCCCTCAGTGGAGGCAGAAAAGCGATATAGTCACAACTAAACTGTGTTTTGGGGTCAGGTGAAGCAGATTCCTAAAACATCTTTCAATCACTTGCAGGTGCAACTATTCCTGGAGGCCAAAACCTGCTCTACCTGGAAGATACGATTTCTTGACAGAGAGTAATAGCAAGAAAGAAAGACTAAGTACATTTTCTTAGAAGAAGAATGAGCTTCACAGAGGTCAGCATTTTGTCTTCATTGCTTCTCTTTCCAGAGCAGGGAGAACAGCTTCAAGCAAATCTGACACAGCATGCTCTGCATTAGTGGTTTTTTATCTCCATACATCACCCTGTCTGTNAATTAGGAAGCACAAAAAATAGTCTATCAAATCCTGAACTGGCAGGAAGGCAAACTGGACAGTAATTGAAAACTCTTGTAACTGACCTA
Organism: Scytalopus superciliaris; assembly: GCA_013400415.1. Taxonomy (NCBI): domain Eukaryota; kingdom Metazoa; phylum Chordata; class Aves; order Passeriformes; family Rhinocryptidae; genus Scytalopus; species Scytalopus superciliaris. The sequence goes on from VXBX01008045.1 coordinate 491,597, forward strand.
TAAAGGATTTTTTTGTTAAGAGGTTAAAAAAACAAAACAAAACAAAACCCCCAAACCCACCAAAAACCAACACAAAAAAAACCCCAAAACAAACCCACACAAGAGAAAAAGAAAATGTTTAATAACAAATAAGCAGAATAATTTTTGTTAGAAATGACAGCTACTGGCCTCACTGAAACTGTCATTTCATTTGATCTCCTCCATCATGGCCACATTCACCACCAACAAATGGGCTCTGTATCACCTAGATGGTTACTGACAGATAGCCTCATTAAGTAGATGATATTCATTGGCAGGAATCGGTAATACTGTTATCATTTTACAGAATACACAGAGAGTTCTCAGTGCTTCTGATTCAATGGGTTTCTTAGCTCCTCTGAGAAATACTGCAAATGCAGATCCAAAGAGAGTTCTCAGTGTCTGCTTTAAGGCCCTGAGTCCACACTGAGATGTTTCCAGTTTTCCCCAGCTTCTTGGCCTCAAATGTGGAGGCTGTCCTTGGGAGTGTGAACCGAATCTCAGCGAATCTCACGCCTTAAATCACCTGTTTCCCCCAACGAGTCAAACTGCTCCTTCTGAACAAAAACTTCTTGCCATGAGATACCACTTTATCTCTGCAGGCACTTATCTCACCTCTGTTTGTACTGCAGTAATCTACCCTTAATCTTTGAGACTATCTGTTATTTGGTGGCCAGGGTCACATGGATTATGCTAACTGAATAAAATCATATGCTTCTGAAGGACAGAAATCCTTTGATGAGAGGGCTGCTTGTGTCTACACTGTCACTATAACCTCCTTTCTTTTCGATCTCTTGATCTGAGTCTCCTGAATGCTGCAACCCTCTCCTAGCATGTTCCCCAACTCCCCACTTGGGAAACTTCACCAGCTCCCCTAAAAGAGGGGAACTCTCAGGGAAGTGAGAATTCTCTCCACTGGTGTGAGCTGGGGAGCCTGGATCTCACCAGCAGATTTCACTCCTGCCACTTAGGGCAGTCCTTCCCTTACTTTCATATGTAAAAATAATCCCCCACTACCAGCTAACCAGAAATGAGAGCTATGATGCCATAACCCACAAGATATTAAATCTGAATACTTTGCTAGAGAACACATTTTTCAACTACTCATTTCCAGCTAGCAGAAGAGAAAAGAGCCGACAGAAACTGTGGAGAAGAACAGTAATTAGGTCAGTCTGACATTTGTTGTCCTATGTTTGTGAAAATATTTTTGTAAAAACTTCAGTTACACAACAACACAGAACCAAACTTAATACACACAGTAAACTGTTGGTTGTCATTACCAGTAATAAGAGAGAGGAGTTATAGTTGTAAAGCAGCTGCTGTAGCATTCAGCCATATTCTGCTGGCAAGAAAATAAAACTAATGAAAGATTTAAAGGAAGGATGTTATGCATGAGCCTTCTTAAGATATGTAATTAAATACAAATTGCAAAACATAAATAAGTACGTTATAAAACACAGAATTGCAGGTCAAAGATTGAAATTATTAGCATTGACAGAATTGCTTTTAAAGCTTTCATTCTCAAGCTATACACAGGATGATTTTCTTCTAAATGATATGTTTATGAATAAAAACAAAATAAAACAGAACACTACAAATATTTTCTCCTCATAACTATACTTTAAAAGTATAACCATGCTTCTGCTGTAATTACATAAGATGCTATTCCATTGATAATTAATGTTAACAGTGAGTGGGAAAGCAAACAAGCCAAAGGGAAAAATCTGTTTTCGAGTATTGCTAAAATAACCCCATTCATAACTGAGTTTGCTGTTTAGTGAAGAGGCTTAATCCCTCAGTGGAGGCAGAAAAGCGATATAGTCACAACTAAACTGTGTTTTGGGGTCAGGTGAAGCAGATTCCTAAAACATCTTTCAATCACTTGCAGGTGCAACTATTCCTGGAGGCCAAAACCTGCTCTACCTGGAAGATACGATTTCTTGACAGAGAGTAATAGCAAGAAAGAAAGACTAAGTACATTTTCTTAGAAGAAGAATGAGCTTCACAGAGGTCAGCATTTTGTCTTCATTGCTTCTCTTTCCAGAGCAGGGAGAACAGCTTCAAGCAAATCTGACACAGCATGCTCTGCATTAGTGGTTTTTTATCTCCATACATCACCCTGTCTGTACCAATACCCTTTAGATATCTTCCCATTAATCTGGGAGTGGTTCATACACCTGTGTTTTCCAAGGAGAAAATTCAGCGTACTTCAAATCTCCGTGTAGAAGCAACACACAAAGGATCCTTCCTCTTGCTGCATCACAGGGGAGAAACTTACCTTGAGACGTGATTTCACTTCCTGTGGGATTTATTAAATAAGAGAGCAATGATGCAAGACATGCACTGTCTGTTTGGGACTCAGCTTTTAAAGACAGCTGCTGTAGGACACAGACTTTCATTATAGACAGGTGCCATCTGAAGTGATGACTAAGAAGAAAATTAAGAAACAAGTCTTTCAATTTCTGTTTCAGTCACTTAAACAACTGAAACTACAGAGCAGATGGGAGCACAAGATCCATGTATGCATTCCTAGTAGTTTTTCAATATCACCACATTGTTTGCTGTGTGCTACTAATAAAGACGGGTGTCAGGCAAAACTCCAAATGAATAATGCCATCCTTCACAAACTCTATTGCCATGAGCAATGGCATCCACATGATGAACACTGTGCAACAGAGCCAACATTCCTACGATAGATCTTCACATCTTTGTGGAATAATGAAGTTCACTCCACTGTCAAGATACATTCAGAGCATGTGTGTATGTATTTCATTATCAAGACAAAAGCCAACAGCCAAGTATGGAGAAAGAAATATATATCGTATTCTTGACAAATAATGTATGTAATAAAAAGCTCCTGTTTCAGAGAAAGGAATATTTTTTTTCTTGTATGAAAAATTCTGAGTTTAGTTTTCCAGCTACGGTTTTATTGATGCAGCACAGCTAATTTATACTCTAGATGGATATTAATGTAAGGTCTTTTAAATATATTTTCTAATAAGAAGTCAGCATACAATCTATTGCAGTAAGTAGTAAAACACAGAAATAATCCATTTTCAGCAAATGCATGGCTTGTCTGCTGATGTAAATAATCCTTTGAAATACCAGTTCTTGCAAAAAAAAAATGTTTGTTCAGAAACTGATACATGAAGAAGTCTTTTCTCAGTTGCTAAACTGCTCTAGCTGGGCCTCTTCTATACTGACCTATAATACCAAATAAAATTTTTTCAGGGCTATTACACAGGATATTACATTAAAAAAAATCCTTTGAAATATGATTTCACACATGTCTATAATGTTAACTTGAATATAATGTTTGAATTTTTCCTTGAATTACTTCACAGTAATACAAATCTTAAAATAAAACTTTTTCAAGTTAAACATTCTCTGTTATTGTAAGCCTTGCAAACTTACTTTATCACAAAAAGGTTTAATTATAATGTTATATTTCCCTCTTAGGAAACAAATACATATGTTAAGAACATCAGTGAATTAAGAACACTCCTCCCTATGTCTCAGTTACTAAATTAAGTCTCTTGACTGAACTGAGGAGTTCAGCAAATCACTAAGCACTGTTCATTGTCTGTGGAAAAGCAATTTGCATAGCAAAACAATTAATTGTGCACAAGTAAACCACCATTGCTACTGAAGTTTTATGCAACACTGAGGGCCAATGAACCACCACATTGTCTTTTCCTTGACCATGTCACACACTCCCTCTTGCCTGATGCACACTTCAGTAAATAAACAGAGGGAACAATGCTACAACTGTGAAAACCTGCCCCAGTCTCCATGGGAACAACTCAACACTATCCCCTTTTTAATGACTTTTTTCCTATCAGAAGACAGATGCAACGCCCTCCCTCTCAGTCCTCTCTGTTCGAAAGTTTATCTGGAGTCTCCAAATGACTATTCCATGGTTCCCAGGTACAGTGGTCAAATCTGAACACAGCAATACACCTGTGACTTCACAGATATACAGACTGAAATATTTACCTGCAACTTTTATGGGTGTTAACACATCACACAATGAAAATTGAACATAATTTAACAATATAACATTCTCACCCTTTCCTGTCACAATGCTGACTAACTAGCTATTTGCACTTGTGCTTCAAATTGCTCCTCAGCTGTGGCACTCTTTGCTTTTCAGTGCTGAATTTCACATTATATTCTTCTAATTATTTCTTCAATTTTCTAGGACCAAGCAACACTGCACTTTGACCTTCTCTTATCAAAGGCTTGTAAGCCCCTGGTGATGCCATCTTGCTTGTTTAAAAATTTATTACTCAGATAATGAATGGAGACACTGAACAGAACTAGGATGTGAGGTTCTGCAGAGATATTTGCCTCAAGGACCTGCATCAGTATTTGAGACAATCTCACAGTTTAATGTCAAACCATTCACAGCTACTCTTTGACAGCAATTTCTTCTCAACTTGTCATGTGGTCATCTGATGAAAAATAAAGATGTATCCACACTATATCAACTTTATGAGGAAGTAAGTATGGCAACACCAAAAGCCTTAGAAGGGAGATCACACTCACTGCCTCCCTATTCTTTTAAGCAGCCAAGTTCCTAATATGACTTAACAGATCTAATGTGTTTCTGCCACCAAAGGGAGAGAACCATTCCCCACTCATTCCTCTAATCCTCCCTGCTATAGGTTGCAGATGTGTGGTCTTATCCCCATGGAACAACAGGTTTATTCTCCTCAAACTGCTGAATTCACTCCATTGGTAGAAAACTAGACATTTTTTTCTGGAGTGTGAGGGGTTGTTTTGAGTTTAAATGGCTTCCAGAGGTGAGTATTGTAAAGCACAGAAAGCAGCAGCAAGTCACCAGTGTTACACACTGATCCACAGCAGGAGCATCCCCTTCCCAATCCTGTGGCAGGGAGCTTATTTTCTCTGCCAAAGAAGGTAAAGTTTTATGACAGTCAGTTCCCGACAAGTCAATATTAACATTTTTATTATATTTAAGATAACTTAAAGTGGAATATTTAGCATTTTTTACAAATTTTTGATCCATGTTCAAAGAGAGCCTTATTCACTTCTTTATAATTACAGAACCATAGAATCATCAAGGTTGAAAGAGACCTTCCAGATCATCTAGTCCAACTGTCAACCTAGCACCACCATAATCACCCCTGAATTAGGTGGTTTAAACACAAAATAAGTATTTTATAATACCTACAATCATCCTTTTCTTTTCCCTTCTTCCTTCATCCAGAGTCAGTCAATAAACCTGTCTCCCACCTGTCCCAAAATTTCATAGCAGGTACACATAATCTTGCATACCACACAAATCCTCTTCTTTCTCATTCTAGATCAGATTTGCAAATCCCTGGGGTAATCCCTGCATCTGCTCTCCCCAGTAGGGCACCACTCCTGAGAGCATTCTGAACTTTAAACTGCTTCTGAGACCCAAAAGAAGACACCCACCCTTTCCAGTTCCACTGTACCCAGTAGTATCATTCGCACCTCAGAACTGCAGGTTTCTGGGTGCTTGAAATCAGAATCACACAATCGCTTCAGTTCTGGAAGAACCTGGGGAAGCCACAGACAGCACAACCTTCATCTCAAACAACTTTTCTCTGGCTCACCTCCCCTGCTTGTTGTTATTTTCAGAGCATGTTGACCCTATCTTCAGGACAGGAAAGTGTGTCTGCAAGGTGCACTCAGACTGATGACATTCAGTATTTTGCTCAGAGAATACCAGCTGGAGTGTCCCTGGAGCCAACTCTGACATCACTCCTGCAGGTAGCTAATACAGATGGGTGGCTAATTTGGCTTTAAGCCTGTCCTCCAGGATGTTCTACTCAGTAATCAAGTTTGCTTCTAACAATGAGAAAACATAGCAATTCTAACAAAACATTTGGCTTTATGCCAATGTTTCTGGTTCTTATCATTTATTTTCCATAACACAGACATTTGCATTCAGAAATCTTAAATTAAAAACATTTTCCTTGTTGAAATCAGTTTCTTTTTTAGGCTTGTAAAATATTTGCATGTATTTTTCTCTGAGCATCTTTGTCACTCAAAATTATTTCATTAATAATATTTTGAAATTTATCTTCATGGGTCAGAAGTTCCATATTCCGAGCTGTATTTGTTGTGACCACTCAACTGAGTCACCTGGTATGATACTGCTCTTTCTCCATAATTCAGTGTAAATATACTGCTGCCCACTTGCTTTCCAATAAGGCCTGTACAAAGAAAGTTGAAATATGTTTTCCACATGTTTTAAACATAATAAAGCTGTGTGTGCACCAACTGAAGACCAAGTGAAAGGGATTCTAGTTGACATTAAATATTGGTGAAATTTATTTTTGTGTTATTTCCTTAAATTTATATACATGATAACTAAATGCCAAAAATGTTTTAGAAAACGCCTTTTTTTTTTTTAATTATTGTATCTGCCAAAGAGTTTACTAACTAGTTAATTTAAATTACTTAAATTATAAAGAAAACTAACAGCTGGAGAAAATGGGGGAAGAAAACCTAGTATGTGATGGCAAAATTTGGCCTCAACAGCCCTCTGTGGAAACTGCTGTTTAACACCAGCACCAGAGTGTTTGAAGTTTAATATGAGATAGTTTAGAAAGAAAATTGGATAGCTGAATTGAAAGCAAACAAAGTGGGAGCACTTTTGAGTACAATGAGACAAACATTAAAGCATCTAGACATCTAATCAAAAGCCTACCAAGCTCCCAATCCTGAAACATCATGCCTTTTTTTTTAGCAAAACGTAGCTTCAGCAATAAAAACAGTAGATCAAACACTAGCTAAATGTTCTCATTAATATCTTGGTAAGAACTAAATTATGTTCAATTTCCAAAAAGAACAAACAAAGTATTTAGCACGTGAAAGGGACTGTCCTCTCATTTCTTTCAAAAGTGAGCTAGATGCAGGATAGACTACATTTCAGCATTGGTTTGGGTCTCGCTTTTTTTACACATCTTGAAAGGTTTAATTTTTGTCCTTTCATGCAATAGAAGTTTTGTTATTAACTTCACTGGGACCAGGATATCTTTTCTAGAGTTTCCCTGCCCTGCCTTGCAAGTTCCTGTGAACTATAGTTGGTATTTTCAACTGTTATTTAAGTACTCACAAAACAATGAATATATAATTAAGACATTTGTTTTTCCTGTTTTTAACCGTTGCTTAGCTAATTATGCTCCACAGGCACTGTCTGGCTAAGTAGCAACAATGCTGAATAATGCAGAAATAGGGAATAACAAATGTGGAGAAAGGAAGGCTCTCATGAAAATCCCCAGGGTTCTGTTTTACATCACAAATCTGACACCACCTCAGTGACCAGCCCTGTCTCTGGCATTGTGATGAGCCACTACTGCTCCAGCTAGCATTATCACCTACAGATTTTTAGTGTCCCAGCAAGAGAATCTGGAAAACAATGCATTTTTCAGACTGAAATACCTAATTTTGAAAAATGGATTAAAGACAACAAAGTTTCTTTTCCTCATTACTATATCTCTGAAGGATGTGTATACTGTTAAAGTTACTCCTACAGAGAGACAAACCAGGGAGAGACAAAAAAGCTCAGAAAGGCAGAATTCTTCAAAGTAAATACTAACAGACTCTGACCTTACAGCAAACACAAAGTTTATTTAAACAAATAGCAAACATACAAGACAGCTGAAACTTCATGATGTATTTTAAATATCAAAATGCTAGTCATCGCTGTCACACTTCCAACTTGCTAAATTTACTTACTAAAATCTTGCTCACTGGTAACATATGCTCATCTGTGGGTTTCAGAAATTTCAGAATAATCAACTGCTATAGTTCTTCCCTTAAAAATGTAGGATGTTTTTCATGCTATTTCACAACCAGTATCAATAAGAAAATTATATCACAAAAATAAAATCCGTGTATTTACTTCAGCTTTTTAATGAAACAGCATCTGCGTTAAGGTAAGGTGATGCCTTACCCGAGTTCAGAGTCAAAACAGCTTTTAACTAAGATTCACATGGACTGTATCCCTGCTCCAAAAACCCAGCAGTTTAAATGTAGAGATATAAAATGTTAGTTACATCAGGAGGGATCAAATTTTTCACAACACTCTTCTTCCAACATACAGGACCTCTCCAAAATACGTTTCACTTCTGCCTCCAGCTTTACAGTAACTATTCCCAGGGCCATGCTACTACTATCAATGATGATGTTGCAAATAAGAAAGTAAAATAAAAAGCCATGTTAATTTCAGGCTTCATTAGAAATGAAAGTGGAAAAAAGACAACGCTTACAGAATGAAAATGGATTCAAGTGTTGGAAAAGCAACATCAAAGTTCTTAGGGAACCTTTCAAATACATCTCATTTTGCTGCTCTGCTGTACACCTTGTGCCCATTACCTCATCAGAGCCACGACTGATCAATTGAACATTTACAAGAATAGCTGTCCTGAGCATCTGAGATATGCAAGGTCAGGTTGTTCAGGAATGGAAGAAAAAAGTAACAGATAAGCTTCAGAAAGGGCAAAGACAACTTGAAGATCTATTAGGAGAGATCTTTCCAGCAGATATAGGTCAGCTGCTGAGGACAGCATGCAGTATGATGCTGCATACAAATCTGGCCTGCATTTTTCAAAAAAAGGAGAAATGAAAATAAACGTAGAGCTGTGTCAGAATAACCAGAGGACTGCAGAGCTGGTATTTTATGAGAAAAGGCTGAAGAAGGCCAACGAAGTGAAGACCAAAGCAGGATGTGACTTCTCTTTAGCAACAGGCCAGGAATTATCTGACAGATCAAATATTTTTAAACAACCTGACTGCTTAGGTGTGTTCAATTAATATCCAGAAAGACCAGCATTTTCAGAGATCTGAAGCATCATCTCTGCTGCTATCAAGTTGCAGGAAGCTCTCTAGGCCTGCTGGTGTTCCAACTTTATAGGTCGAACTCCACATCCTTCTGCCTCAGTTCCACTCTTGGGGTATTTTGGATTCCCTGTTATGTCTGGAATGTCACAACATACAGAAATTCACAAATTCAGTTAATTAAGGTTAATAATTAACTTTATCTATTTGAGTCAAATGAAACCATTCAAAAATCAGCTAGCCTGAGAACTACAGTGATTGTCTCATTAGGTAATGTTTCTGCCTGTACCTATTGCTTACAGGTAGAAAGTGAAGCGTCTTCCAAGCTTTCTTCAGTTTCCTTCAACATTTTTTGAAAATTTCTGTTCTAGTTGCTTTTCCAACCAGTGCATGCTCCTATTTTGTGCTATTTCTGTAACTATTTGAAGAAAATGCCCAGACAAAAAAAAAAAANAGAAGAAACCTACATTATTTAGCGTTTGAATTCTAGGACTGCTTAACACAAACTTTTGTAGAAAAAGATATTTAAGTGGCTTCTATGACTTTTTTCTAGATACAGCTGATGTGGTATCTGATCTAAACTGATCCCTGTAAAACTAACTCTGTGTATGTGAGAGAGTTACTATTACTTAGCCCAAGCAGTAGATTTTTAGTTTCACCAGACACTGTACTATATTTATTCTTTATATGACTACTAGGGAGATTGTGTGCATAATATTCCTCACAATAGTTAAGGTTTTACCAATGTAGGAAGCTTTCTGAAGCTAGAAAATTGCTAATTAAGTAGAAATGCCAGTCAAAAGATTTTAAGGTGCAGGTAGACAGGATGTGACATCATCGCTCACAGGTGAATGCCCCATCGTAAAGAATGAGAAAGCAAAATCTTTGGAGAAAATTAAGGTATGAAAGGACACCCTGTGCTCTAATTTTGTGCATGTTTAATGTTCTCCCCTTCTCCCTCGGGATATAAGAAAGAAGTTCTAGTGCCTCAAAGACAACAGAGGCATGATACCATGAGAGGATGAGAAGAGATGTGTGTGGAAAAGGAGAAGGGGACAGCTGGGATTTTGAAATACTCTGTAACCAGGGCCAAAGGCTACAGACAAAGTATGTTACAGGATTGTGTTTGACCTTTCCACAGCTGTTATCACACTGGAGAGTCATCGTTATTTATGATCATCAGCTTCTACAAACAGCTTTTTCTCTACTGCTACCAAGGGATGACACTATTATGAAAGAAATTCTAATTATCAGTTCCCTTTGACTTTGAACTTTTTATCAAACTTCAGCCTGTTCTCTTCGCTAACTTTTAAATTGATATTGGGACTTTTTTCCTTACCCTTTTTTTCCTTCTGGATACGGCAATAATATTAATAATCACCTGATGGGCCATCCAAGTTCCTTGCTACAACACATTTTTCTGTTTCTCTTTAAAAAAAATTATTTTGCTACTGACATAAGTCCTGTTATGCTATTAACCTTTATTGAGTTACACAGAAATAACCTTCTATAGATCTACTGTGTACTTGGCTATTGTATGTGCCCATGAATTCCCACTGAAAGGCTCTAGATGGCTTTAAATATTTTTTTTTTTTAATTTAAAATTTTTGTCCTATTATCTTTATTAAGACCCAGGTGAACATGCATATATCAATGGGTTTTAAACCGGTGGCTTCATTATATGCATGGCCAAACAACTCTGAACAAACATTTCCTGAAAATCGTGGCTATACATGATTTTAATATCATAAGAAAAGCTTTTACAGCAAAACACTACTTGGATTTCATTTGAAGTAACACTTTGATGGGACTTTGTCCTGTCATCCAGTAGGTGGAGATGTAAGGCCAGTAAAAGCAGAAAACAGCTATTTGGTAGTCCTTGATACAATTGAAGGTTTGTATAATATAATTTATCCGAGGTTAGATTTCTTAATAAGCATTAGATGAGACAGATGAAATCTGTCTGCAGTTAAAGCCCATCTATCAGCCTTCACTGCCACATTCTTACAAGTCTATGGTCAGCTGTGCCCACAGAGCTTAGGAAACTTTCATATTCAACAAACTATTAATGAAAGTAATAAGGCAAAAAGCTAAATAAGTGATCAAAACCCACAATTTCTAATACACGACTATGTAAAATCAGGTGTTTTTAAAAAGCGTGATCAGTATCCTACTATATCACATTAAAAAAAAGAAGGAGTATAAAAAAGTTATAGTCTCAGGCATACAATACCCCTGTTTTGACAAGTTTTGAGTCCTTTCATGCCCACAGAAATTATGAGCATGTTATTACCTTCCAGTACATATACAAAGTATTACCACTTCCATTGAGACAGTCACAATACTCTGCTTTGTCCTTAAAAATTTATGAATCTATTAAATTACCATTATAGGAACTTGTACTAGAAATTGATTGCAAGAGCAATAATATCTTGTGATTTACAAATAACACAATCACGTTTCTTAACATCACTGCTATAGAATAATAATATCCCTATCTGTAGCAGAAATGGAAATGCAAACAAATACAGTAATATAAGACAAAGTATAAAAATTAAGGCAATATAACTGAATGTTTATAACAATGTCTTTGTTTGGTTTAAGGTCAAATGAAAGCACTCCTGAAATAACAGGGCCCATATGAATTAGACATATCAACTAATTATATACGACTAACAAAAGGCTATGCGTCTTCCCTGCATGCCCTTTGAACAAGACGGGAACAAAGATTGTGCTTTGAACAGTTTTGCTGTTTAAACTGTCATTCTGTCAAAAAAATCACTACATGACGAGCTAGGCATTAAAACCTACTGCAAAGCAGAGAGCTGGGGACTTGAAACATTTCCTGTGGGCTGAGAGCTTAGTTTGCTGTCCTTCAGGGCCTTCTGGGAGTCTCTTCAAAACCACTAACCTGCGATCCCCAGACAGTGGTCTGAAAACACTGCTCCAAACTACTTTCTTTGTTGCTGTTTACCTTTTCCTCGGGTGCTCTGAAAGGTCCTTTGAATGTTTGCAGTGCTTTGAAAGGGAAAAATATTACTGTTCTCCCACTGTGCTCCTCCTGGCTTATCACCAACTTTCCCCCTCCTAATTCACCACACGTCCACAGGTCATGTGCACTCATGGGAAAACAGAGTGGTTTATCTGCCCTAGCATAAAAAAGCCAGGGAATTTCTGCATCATCAGCTAAATTTCTGTTGGAGAACCAGGAGAGTGGAGGGAGTGGGGTCTTCTCTCTCCTTGCAGGCATCTCATTCTCTATAGGGGGCAAATGGACTTCTGAAATGTCATGCCTACAGTGCTTTTCCAGCACTGAAAATAACACCAATACACCACCTTAACAACAGAAAACATAAGAGGGGTTGATTTTCCAAATAATTCCCTTGAAGAAATATTTCTGTGGTGTTTTGCCACAACTAAAAAAGGTATGTTTAGAATTGAGCAAGTTGATACACAAATCTTGTTCCCTAACAAAGGACCCTGTCTCGGCAGTTTATGGAAGAACTGATGTCAACGATTTTGAGCTTCATAGATATGCATAGCATTTTATAAATAAACTAACACAGAAAAATTCAGAATGTTTATCATGATTTTCACCTCACAGCTTGCAGGAGGCATTTACCTTTGCCTCTTGACAAAACCTGTCTTCCAGCTAGAACAATGATATTTTGGTTACTTACATGAAAAGAAAGCAGATGTCAGTTTGTCTGCGGATAATTCAGAATGTGATGTCTCGTGTCTTACTTCTAAGGTCCTCATGATGTCAATGACTGTAGTGAACTCTCCTATGATTGTAAACAAAATCTGTATTCACTCTTTTCTCACTCAAGTCTCAGATGAAAGATCTGATTCACGGATAAATTGTCAGGGTTAACAATGGCAGAAATACAGAAGATATATAATTGCTGTCAGAGATGCAAAAACTGCTGATAGCTATAATCCAACACCAAAATGGAACTTGCTTGAGATTATCTTCAAATGTTGTCCTGCATCTGATTCATTTCAGTGTTGAATTAAAAATCTGCATGGTGCAATTCAGCAGCTCCACTCCCTGGAGCTTTAAGAAGGGCTTTGTGCAGAACTGTATCAGACTGGAACATGTGCCCATGAGGTCCTAGATCTTGATCTTAGGGCTGGAAAGGGACCTGAAGAGCAGGCTGCCATTGTGCTGCAAATCTGATGCCATCTAAAGGATGTGGAACAATTCTTCTGTACCATTTTATAAAGGTTTTCTCAGCAGGAAGCAAGGCTTCCAAATCTGACAAATTTTCAAGGGTCACAGTGTGGTACATGCTGCATTTTTGACTGAAAAAAATAATGGACTGTTGGAAAGCCAGGGACTTCACATATCTTGATTTCTGGCACAGACCAAACACACATTATTGCAATCAGGATTTAGAACAGAATTTGTCATTTGCATAAACCTCAAGTAAAACTCAAATAACACTGCAATAGGCTGTAAAAAATTGGAGGGTTAATCAGAATTAAAAAATTTTAGCAAATTGGAGAAGTGAAGTAAACAAAGAAAAAAAAAGATAAGATTCTAAATGTTCAGCTACAAAACATCACATGGATCTAAGGATAATGAAGACGGATCACCCTTTTGGACATGGCACTTGAAACAGATATGAAGACAAATGTCTTGCCTTTAAATATGTAAAATCTGAATTACAAGAGGAGGATGATGAACACTTGGATAGATACCAGTTCTGCAGAAAATGATGTGAAGGTTACACCTCAGCACAAGCCTGGCATGAATCAATACTGTCAAGGAAATATAAACAGGAACACAGTCTCTGAGACAGGCAAAATCACCTGCCTATTCTACCAGGAAATGATAAGACTTTGGCTGGTGCAGTATGCTCTCAGTAACAGTCCAGAGAGGAGCAAAGATAACTCATCAGAGATTTAGAAAACATTGCTTATTAAGAGAGACTGAAGAAAAGAATATAACTTACTTGAAAATGAACAATGAACTGATCTGAGTCCTCAAGTACTTAAAATGTCTGCTCCCAGTGTACATGACAAAATTTAGAGGAGTTAAAGCTGTGGTAGGAAAGTTTCTAACTGGATATTATAAGAATAGTAGTGAAACACTGACTATATATAAATTTATTTGCAACTCCTTCTTTTCATGCTTCCAGCACACACTGCATTGGCACGTTAAGGTCTTCAGAGTGGAAGCCAGAAAAACCTCTTCACCTCAGGGCTGAGGAGGTCCTACAGCAAGATAGCTGGACAGTGAGGATTATTCTATGTAGACAAAAAAATCAGAAGGTATTGGCTGGTGAAGATGCTTCTATGTCATGCTTAGCTGATCACTGCCTCTGAAAAGAACCCTGGGCATTAGAGAAAAAGCACTGTGATACTGTGGAGTTCCCGAAGGCCCTGCAGAGCAAAGGGGAGATCACACACATCCCACCCAACCCCACCTGCTCATACTGGACAGATGCTAAAGAGTATTATTAAGCTTGGGCTGATAAGCATATATGTAGCATCAATGTACAGATTTGAAAGTAGTTTATTACAGAGTGATCTGAAAAAATTAATTGGTTCAGTTCTTGCTCTCTCTTCTGTTGAAAGCAACTGCAGCACTAGATTGAGGTTTCAGACAGCAAGAGAACATTCTTTAAATAAACCGCAACAACCCAACAGAAATGGTAGCAAATGCGAATGCCCCAACTTTATGCTGATAAACAATACAAAATGTAAGAGAAGAGTGTTGGTTTTCTGTTTCTTAGTACCAATAGGTGTCACCAAATTCTGCATGAAAATTCTAGAGAAAATGGCTTAAAAATAAATAAGAATAAAAAAAATGCTTTAAAGAGGTGATTTCTTTTTCTTTATGGAAAATTGTTCAGACACGATTTAGTAATTTTGCAAGGTGAGTCATCTGTATCAATAGCACATTGGCAGTGTTAAATATCTCACCTGTATACATTGAAGAACATATCTGTCGTCTTCTTGGCCACCATCTTAGTCCTTTTTTGTTGGAGGAGATACCTCCAACACTCTCTTTCTCTTGCACTGTCGACCTCACTCCTTAGAGTTGTCTCCCTTCTTTCCACCCCCAATGTGCCCTCAGGATCACACTTTTTATGTAAAGATATATTAAAATAATGTCCAGAAACTACTTAATTCTCTAATTATTGGCAGTTTTGGTGACCCATTCTATGAATCTGGCTCAGAATGCGGACATATACACTGTTAAGCAATAAAGTTAATACTTGTGTGAAGTAGCAGGCTAACAGCTCTAGAAACATTACATTCAAGACATTTACATTTTTATGCCAGTCATGATGCTCCAAGTGTTAAAGAAAATTGGAAACATGAGTTTCCACAGAAACAGAACAATATAGATACTTTGGCACTGCAGCATCAAGACAAGGAATAAAATTAGCGCCCTTTTGTCTTGGGTGGCATAAGCCACTATGAACATTTCACTGAAAAGTCATATATCAAATCTGAATCTACCCAATACAACTAGCATGTAGAACTTCACTAATACCTTGACTGAAATTTAACCAGAAGCAGCTTTTTATCCTTGATTTTTATTATTCTGACAGGTTACATTCTCTGTAGAGGTTTCTCTTCTGCACTGGTCCTCAGATAAAATACACTGTTTGTATAGAACCTCTACATTGAAAGCCCACCAATGGCCAGACAGAATGATCCAAAATGAGCAGATTTATACTCACAAATTGTGTGTTAGTGTTGGCATTTTTTCACTGAAAAAAATTCTGAGATTTCATGGCGCCATGGGTGGATGACAGTTTGTATAAGCTATTGTTATATCCACTATTGTTATCTCCACTAACAGACCATAGCTTGTCAAAACAATAAATCAAGACCGTAAGTTACACAAACTCACACTGTTTGGAGACTGCTTCTCTGCAGAATAATGCCTTTGCATAAAACATTCCTATAGAACAGTTCAAAATAGTAGGTTATACTTAGGTTTTGAAAAATAGATGATTGTTTCTGGTTGTGAGAAGTTTTATGAATATGTTTATAGGCAGAAATCTGCCATAAAAGACACAGACTATAAAGCACTGAGAGCTATAGAGCAGAAATCATTGTCCAAAGCACTTTCTGAACTTCAGAAAATGATAATAAAATTGTAAAAGTACTTGTCAGATTTGAAATGCAGTCTTAGCAAAGACTTTCTTTGCACCAACATGTTGTAAAAAGAATATATTTAAATACTGAGAGTAAGGAGTTGCAGAAAGAGCATTTCTGATAGTATGTCAAATTCAAATAAAAGAGCATTCTGATGACAGCTTGCAAAATAATGGTATGATTTTAGATACACAATTCAACAGAAAATGCCAAGTGACCTTCCAGTTTTACACACAACTGACTACATTAAGGTCATACATTACAGTCAAGGTTGAGAGCTGTGACGCACAGGAAAAGAAAAATGTACTGATCATCCAATTTCATCCCTTGAGCATGTCCAAAATTTTACCCAAAAGTACATCCATTAAACATAAGTGGTACCTATTACTGTGAGAGCCTTGTGATGGTGGCATGAATCTGTTTCTATTTTATAAATAGGAAACTGAGCATAGGAACTAAAATGTCTTGTCAGATGTTACAAAATTGCTTCTACTTACTTGAATAAATTCAGTATTTGCCAAAAAAGTATTTGCCAAGTATTTGTCATCCTTTGCTAGAATGACATGACCCTTCAGCTTTGTCTCCCCTCAGAGAGATCTGGAGATCAGAGCTCTACACAGGAAGGCATGAATGCTTGGAGAGTAAGGAGTGGTCATACACCAAGACACTTCCAACTTTCTCAGATAAGCATTAGAAATCTTGGCATCCAGATAGTAGCACAACACTTCTCTCACTGGTTAGAATTTCCATCTTGAGTTGCCTGCCATTCAACAGCAATGTTGTTAGGTCTCACCTTTCCTTCTCTCCTGCATCAAACAGCTACACCATCCTAAAACTGCCCCAAGGAGTTGTGCAGCCCTTTCCTATCCTACTTGATCTGTGCTGTGTTCATCTTCTTGATCAGTTTGTGGATTTTCAAATAGTTTTTTGAGTTAAATTGATGTTTTCTTGTCTGGTTAAAAATATGTTGCTGCTGGCATGAACAGACACTGATGTTGGTTTACAGATCAGGCATGTGATAATATGAATTGATGCAATGTAAGTGCTGCCAGGAAATAAGGAGCAGTCATCCCCAGCAGGCTTCAGCATATCAAACCTCTGCTTTAAACCTCTACAGAGCTTTTACCCCAGACAGGCTACTAAATCATATAAACTGACATACTGTATATCACAGTTCATTATAGTAGCAAGGTTACCCTATTAGTTTAAGTGGCAATCACTTGGGTTAGGCAAACTCCTCCAGAGATGGGAGTGCTTGCACCCCAGAAAGAAACAGCCACAGAAGAGCATGCTATTACGTCCCAAAACTATGTCTTGTAAGGTCATACTCTTGAACCTCTGTCGTGACAGAGGAGCAAACCATCAAGGCATAATAGGCCAAGGTGACCCTTACCACAGAGATAAACATCTCAGGCCCTCCCTGCTTATAGACTAGACGTAAATTCCCCAAGTCATCTCCAATTTTGCTGAATGATCACTGACCCTGGGATCAGGACAGTGAGCATCATCATGACATGATGATGATTTCACAATTGTCTGACAATTTCCTGCCATACATCAGAACACCAATTTGTCTTGTGTAGTTTACACAACCTTGAATGCATCAGAAGCAAATAGCATGAAGTCCCCTTCAAAATATATTAGGGTAGTGGTACACAAATTTCAAGAAAAAAATCACTACAGTCACTGTGATGAGCTGCAACTGCGACAGATCAGCTGAACAAAATATAAAACTTCTGTTGTTTCTGTGACACATGAAAAAGGGAAATCAAGAAAGGGTTCAGAGATTTAGTCTCTGGATGAGAAGGCAACATTATTAGGGGTGAAGTACAATTTCCATGCATCTAAGGATTCAGTGTACCCTGAAAAATAGCCACACATCTTTCAGAAAAGTAGCTAACCTTAAAAGCTACATGAGATCCATTTCTGGAATAGTTGTTAAACTTTCCTAAATGCTACAATAAGCACAGAACAATATCCAATAACTCACATAGGAGCTTTGATTGAAAATATATTTTATATGGCTGTAGTTCAGTTCAGTGAAACCTATGGGAAACATGGCATGGCCACTGACAAAGTACACAGGAACTAAACAGATAAAATTTGTGGATTAATGCACCCTAATCCAGATGCAGCTACAAATTTGTCACATGATCCCAGGTTGGTGCTAGTACATCATCTGTACCTGAACTTGACACTGGAATCTTTTGAGAGTGTTTTACAGTCTTAAAGTCATAAATATCAAGCCATAACTTGGTGTAAAGCTACTTGTGAACAGCTGCAGAGGGCCTGAGAATGGGTGAGAGCATACATCAGGAAAAGCTGAGATCTGTAATGAAGCTCCAAATTCTGTCACAGCGAAAGGTGAAGATGCTACCTAAGTGGTACTGCAGGTGTAGCAACAAGAAACCATGACTACAGTCACACTTGAAATGGATAAAAATGTGTCTTCTTCACAAGAGGATTTTGAACTGAAAGACTGTGTCCAGATAGATGGCATTCAATAGGAGGGCACCTGTCCAGCATTGACCACTGTGGAATACAATTGAAAAAAATTTAGAAAGTGGGGAAAGATTCATTCCAGAAACACCAGCTCATCTGGCATTGAAGCATACTAAGTTCCATGCTACTGTCACACCAAGAACCTACCTGACAACACTTCAGTTGGTTGTGTCAATGCAAACACGTTGCTGATCTCTGTTGCAGCAGTATTTTGATCATGTGCCGATGGAAAGCAAGTGTACCATGCAGATAATACAACATCTGCTCTTAGTTCTTCTGTAGTTTGATCTGGTTTTATATACATTATTTCTTAGGCTGCTGTGACTTTTTCTGCTTCACACACATACTGCGCTGGCATTTTAAGTGAGGGAAAAAACTCACCAGCACAATTTTTGGATCATGTATCCATTATTTGCTGGTGTTTTACTAAAAATGCCAGTAATTTTCCAGTTCATTAAGGATCATCTCAGATCTGACTCGGCTAGCAAGAAATAAAGCTATTAGGACACCAATAGCAAAGATTTAACCTCAATTAAAAAAAAATAAATTCCAATTGCTTACCAAATAGTAATATAATAATTATGGCTGAAGCTGGCTGAAGTAATTTCTAGTTTTACTGTATATGCATCTAAAGGAAAACTGTTCTGTCTCTTTAATTCCATAGAAGCTGTCTTGGTCAATTAAGTTACTGATAGCTAAAATGGTTTGTAACATTTACTGTATTTGTTGTACGCAAGGTATTAAAAGCTTGAGGTCTCAGCAGAGAAGGCCCTAGGAGAAAAGTAGTACTGACTTGGAATTAGAAAATAATTTCTCCCCTAAGCAAAATTCATACTGATTATCCAAAACACTTCTATTCCTTTGCCATTGTAGGCAGAGGGTACTTTTAAGCAAGCATATTGTCCTAGTTTAGCCAGCCTGCAGCTGGCACATGTAGGGACAGACATGGTGGTTTCACGTACAGTGCTACTGTGCTACCTGCATTGCCCTGATGCAGATCCTGTGACCATGAAAACACAGGAAGACTCTCACTGATTTGTGTAAGAATTGGCAAGACTTTCCATGGAACAACTACTCAGATCACAAGAGATTTATAGGCTACATTGTCCTATATGTTGTTCCTTACGAATCCGTTTATCTGCCTGTGTCTTACGAATGCGGGCAGGGCAAGGTGGGTATCAGCTGCTGCCATGCTGACTGGAACAGCATGCAAAACCACCACATCTATTCTGTACTGCTCAAGCCTCATCTTTCTAGAAAGCTTTCTAAGAACTGCGTCCTCTTCAGAGCTCTCTTATATATGAGAGATGCATACTACAAACTACAAACGTATGAAATGGATGATAAGCAAACCCATATCTATGCTGTCAATATAAAAGTTTAACTCATACACAAACTCTGAATGCTGAACGAAATTACACATTGTGCTAGGTGACTTTCAGTAAGTGTCAAGAAATTGCAACTGCTCAGTGGACCAAGAAGACTCATGGAAGAGCAGGGGAGGCTTTAGTAACTCTGTAATGTTATGTGATTGCAGTAGCTCCATCTAAGCTGTGTAGTGGTCACATTGGCAGCTGATGTAAAGTACTTCATCAGCACTTACACTAATGCAAGATGAAGACTGAGGGGCTTGGATGAATATAAGTAAAAAGGAACAAGCGGAATAATGAAAATAAGCCCACAAATATGAGAATTACCTTCTCCTCCCTATACAGAGCTAGTCATTCCCTGGATATTAGGATCAATTTCTGCATGAATTAGATCTATTACTTCAAAACAGTGCAGATCCTGCGTCAGAGACACAGATTTTCTGTTGCTTTTGTTTCCCAGTTTTGCTTTGTGAAGGGGAAAATGCTGAGTTTTTAAACTGTCAAAACCCACAGCGTGGAGTTTGAGCCAGGGCTAAGGACAGCATCAAATCCCCCTCTGCTGTCAGCCCTGCTGGAATGAGGTTGTGAGAGAGACCTGGAGAATTTCCCACATTGATCCATGTCTGTCTGTCTGTTCCTTCTCTGTTGATGCTTGTTAATCCTAGCTGATCCTTACATGAGAATATTAAAAGAAAATATAAGAAAAAAGGAACTACCTTTCTGAAAAGTAGATCATTCCTGTGAATGAGCTGATCTGTATAACACTGGGATCAGAGGCTGGCTTATCTAAAACTATTTACAAATCATCTTGTCACTGTTCAGGTTTGAGAGCTCTGTGTTTAAGTTACAGCAATACATTTGCAGTAGCAATATCACCAGTTATAAACAAAGCATCTGCCGGCATAATGTGGACTCTACTGATGCATATATTGCACCAACTTTCAGCAAATAAAACATGAAATAAAGTCTGTTCAGGAAGTCTTCTGTGGAATAAACAGAATATCTGTAATTGCATTCACTTCTTGTCCAATGGCAATACTTAACTACAAGTATATGCCTTTTCTTTTATGTACAACCACTGAGCCAGGTTGTGTTTCCAGGCACAGATTGTGATTTCTGAAAATTGTTGCCCTGATCTTTTTCCTGGTTTTGAGGTTTTATAAACCTCTACAGAAACTGTTTGCTTCTACTACCTTTCATTAGTAGAAAGTGGTCTATATGGAAATGTCTGGGCTTGGATTCTGCTACAGTTACCTTTTCTCCTTGCTCTTCTCATGTTCCCACTCTCCTCTTTATCACTACTTACTCAAAGGGGTCGCTGGGATCAGCTCTCTGGAGCTCTGGAGGAATCGGTATTCTTTTGTAGTACATTTCCCAGTCAAAAGCTCCTCGCATGGCATCCCCCGCCTGCGCCTCGTAGCCAAAGTGATTGTGGTCAATGACATCGATCATAGGACAGACGATGGTTTTGTGGTTAAGTGCAATCTGGTCTGAAAAATGAAAGTAGAAAATAGGAAACGGCATGTCTAGTCAAGCCATCTATCATATTACTGCAAAGTGAATCCCACGGGTTTCTGATGTTTGAAGATTGCTTCCTTTATGCCCTATGGCCCCCCAAATAATTTCATTTTTCAAATCTGTATCAAACTTTTATCTAAAGTGGAATTAATGCAGTTGGGAAATGATTAGAAGTATTTACAGTTCTTTAAAGGGAGGCATATCCCTGTGAGACCCACATGAGTCCAGTCATCTATATCTCTGTCACTTTGCTACTCTGAGCTGTCCCCAATCTGTCAGCTATGAAACAAGCCAGCAAGCAAACTGTAAAAATACTTCTTCATCTGTGGGGAGTGTGTATGGCAAGCTCCTGCAAGAGGCATTTGTGTTCCTAAATGTGAGTCTCAGGTCTTGCAACCATTCAGCTGCTGTTCCTAGGGATGTAGTGTGCATCAGCTCTGAGATCAAATTAAAGGCAAACTCCAACATGAAGAGCAAAACAGAGCTTGCATCCTTTTCTTTGGTACCAATCTTTGAGATATAAAGAGGGCTCCACAGTATTATCCTTACCTTCTTTCTAAAGAAAGCAGTTTAGTTTCGCTTTTTTAAAAAAAGAAAAATAAATTAGAGTTAGAACCGTGAGGCTAAATCAAACTCCCTTCTCTAGTATAAGCTCAGGGTGGGCTTCATTCTGCTTTGGTGAATCCTACTGCTTAACCCTATAGAACTCCTCCAAAAAGAAAAACAAATAAATAGGATATGCCAACTGCAAGAACTAGGCAGAAGAATAATGGTTTGGAATGAGGAAGTACAGAGAAAATCTGGAAGGATTGACATGAAAGGACAATAGAAAAACTACCTATGATATCCAAAACCCCTAAAATCTCAACATTTCCAAGCATAATAAAGCTTTTTCTTGCAATGGAAGCCTGGATCCTTTACAGTATTTTGTACATTTTAGGACCTGTGTGGAAAACTTGGGTTTTGTTTTTAAGGATTAGATTTCACTGGTGCTTCATAATATCCTAAAAATAATCAGGGCTGAGTGTGGATTGAACACTTGGATAGGAAGGCAGGTAATACCAGTGTAATGATTAATAATACAGATTCTGCTTCCATGTTTCTGAGGGACTGAAATTAAGAAAAAATATTATTTTAGCAAAATGTCTGAGTTTTTATATTTATTCTAAGTTGCTGTTTAGAGACTGTCCAAATAACGGATCAATGCTGACTGCTAGTGAGAAATTACTGTGACTGGAAGTCCAGCAGGTTTTTACATCTTTATCTTTTAATAGTGGAATAAATTTAAAGCACAGGCTCTCACAAAATTCGAGGAAACTCATCTCAGAGGTATTGGCTGCATTACTGTTGTTATTGCCAAATATAATTATGTTCACTGGTATACTGTGTAGTGTTATCTGTGATAATTATATGAAGTCACTTATACATAACCTCTTTCCTGTGATGGTCCTGCTAATAGTTAAAGGACTTATAACAGTCTGTCTCTGCTCCCCCCCTTCTAAACTGATAGGAGGAGAGAAAGTAAGTAAGATTGATTCGGCTGGAGCAGGTCAAAGGTAGACTCATAATGCTTTAGTATCCTTCTCTTAAATTTTAAAAGCTACTGTCTTTAAATACACTGAGGGATTTGAAATCTCCAAGTCACATGCAGAGATAGTCAGGGAGAAATTTATTTGAACAATGCTCAAATTCAATACCAGTCTTCACTCCTGCAATTCTCTAGAATTTGCAAGTATGATGATGTTTACCTGCCTGTTTTTGTGCACTTCTGCAGAACTTACTTCTCAGCCCTCAAAATGTTTTAGAGATGGGGAACCACAGGAAGATCTTGACTTGTGATGAAACCAGGGTGTTTGTAGTTGTGCACACCAAATGGCAGAGTGACCAAACATGCAGCCTCAGTGTTTCTTTTGTATGCCTAAAATAATGAATTTTGCATACATGCTACTCAGGCTTAAATGTAGCCCCAATACAAATTTAAGAAACAGAATAGAAGGTGTAGGACTAGCTTACATTTCACAAGTGTGCTGCTATCATAGCTTTGGAGATCCAAACATGCCGTCGCCTTTACCAGCCACTGCTCTTTACCCCACTTACTCTTAATGCGAGACACTGAAAGCCACAGCTGAAATGCTTTACCATTTCTTTACCACTGTCTTTACTCATCATCCTCTCACAAATTCCTACTGGTCTGAAAATATATATGCATTATTTCAATGCATATATGCTGCAGTTAAAGTGATGAACAGACAGATAAGCATCATTGTACATTCAAAAATCTTGAAGATCTGAGGGAAAATCTGGGAACAAGAGGGAGCATTGCTTAGCAATTTTAAGCAATATATACATACATATTTGAACTCTGCATTTCTAGTATCAAGCAGAGTGTGCATACATGGCAATAAACAGAAGTTTTCAATACTGGATGAGTCACTATCTCAGTAGGTTTTCCCTTTATGAGAAAGATGCACCTCTTTAATTTCAAGTTCTTGTTTCAAATCAGCCCGGATAAAGTAACAATGCCAAATTGCAAACACTCTTGTTTTTGGAATTTTTCAATGCAAATACTCTTATTGTCCTACTTAAATACATGCTTACAGATAGGCACAACATTCAAGTGGCTCAGCAAATTATCTCTTGTTATCTGAGTTGTCATAAGTACTCGTATCCTCAGATTCCTCACTGGCAAGCAATACATAATATACATGTTGTAGAGATGGATAGCTATAGTGAGCAGGCATTTTGATAACGTGCTAAGCATAATCTATTCATGATATATTTTTAATTCTTGATCAGGAAAAACACATTTTTTAACAAACCTAGTTCTGGTAGCCTATGGCACTACTGAATTATTGTTCTCCTTTCCTCTTACTGCTTCCTCCAGAAGGAAATATGTACCTGCACCTTTCAGCTGGTTTGACATTCAGTTTCTTACCTGCAATAACTGTGACTTCACACTGCACTAAACCATCAACTACAGCAGCTAGAGCCCAAGTCACATCTTTCCTTCTGCTGAGAAATGACAACAAAACAGTTGCATTTGCCAACCTTTTTACATCACTACAGCTGCCTACTCAGTGAACATCAGTCAAAATTAGCTGGTATCTCAGAGTGTCTTATCTAAGTTTAACAACCCTTTTAAGCTAAGGAAATAAACTAAATAAAGCTTAAAGAAAATAAAGCCATTTAAAACCAGTTTTTAAGAAAAGAAAACAAAACAACTGAAAACAACTGTGGCTCAGCTCTATAAAGCCATTTAGATACCCTACAAATACTGAAATAAGTCTTCCTCTGGTCTAAAAGCTGATAGTCTATTCTGAAATATAAGTTAGATAACTAAATAACTGTGAGAACTGTTTTGAAGTGATTCCTCTTGGTTACCTCATCACCTCCCTGTCCTCTAACTTTCAGGGTCTTATTTTGAACAAAATGTGGGTTGGAACAGTGGAAACCACTGCCCCTCTCAGTGAAGACTGCCAGTCCAAAGCAGGGCTGAACTGTGTTCTTGTTGAGGATTTTTCACTATACATGGCAGATACAGTCAGAGTTAAAACAAGTCAGCTTCAAAGCAATAAACATCCAACATATTCTCTGGTTTGATTTCCCTAAATGACATTTAGTCATGTGCAGTGTTAAGTGAATCACAAGACAGATCTTCAGATAAACACTTGAAAATATACATTAACTTTACTATTATTAGCAGCCAGATGTAATCTGATTTTAGAATAGTAAATATTTGCCATCTAATGTTTATAAGAAATTCTCTCAGCCCTTTAAGAAAACAGGGCATCCTTAAATATCCTAAATGTGTGTTCATTCTCTATTCTTCTTCATGTAAGGCTCTACCTTTTCTTTCAGAATAAAGCCAGTTGATTCTGGGCTTCAGTATTCCTCAAGATTCATTTCTAGATCCTCTGGCTGGTTAGCTGTCTATGGGTATCTGTGGTATCTACTGTATGTGGAACAAGAAAGATCTCATTCCACTTGAGAACTAAGAAGAACTGGGACTTCGTCACTGATGAAGTTGCTCTCATCTTTCCAGTTGTCTGGTTTGAGGATGAGGGTTGAATACCCAACTGCAACCTAACTGCAATTATGAATCCTGTGTCATCACTCTATTTTTCCATTTTTATAGTGTGAAATCCAGCAAGAGGTATGGAATAGACTATCTTGAGTGAGGTAACATGGCATATGCAGGACAACTGGGGACCATGTCCAGCCAGCATGGGTTTATGAAAATCTGGTCCTGCCTGACTAACCTCATCTCCTTCTATAAGCAGGTGACCTGCCTCATAGATGAGGGAAATGCTGTGGATCTTGTCTACCTGGAGTTCAGTAAAGCCTTTGATACTGTCTCCCACAGCATTCTCCTGGAGAAGCTGGCAGTTTAGACAGGTGCCCTCTCCACTGGTTAAAAAACTGGTTGGATGGCCCGGAGAGTGGTGGTGATTTGAGTTAAATCCAGCTGGCAGAAGGTCACAAGTGGTGTTTCCCAGGGCTCAGTATCAGGGCCACTTCTGTTTAGCATCTTTGTTGATGATCTAGATGAGGGGATCAAGTACACTCTCAGTTTGCAGATAACACCAAGACAGGTGAGAGTGTTGATCTGCTGGAGGGTAGGAAAGCAGGGATCTGGACAGGCTGGATCAACGGACTGAGGCCCTTGGGCCACAACTCCATGCAGTGCTGCAGGCTTTGAGAAAAGTGCCTGGAAAGCTGCCTGGCAGAAAAGGACCTGTGGGTGCTGGTCAACTGCTGTCTGAACATGAGCCAGCAGTGCCCAGATGGCCAAGAAGGCCAATGGCATCCTGGCCTGTATCAGCAAATAGTGTGGTCAGCAGAACAGGGCAGCGATCGCCCCTCTGTACTGGACACCTCAAGTGCTCTGTTCAGTTTTGGGCCCCTAATTACAGGAAAGACACTGAGGTGTTGCAGTTTGTCCAGAGAAGGACAATGGAGCTGGTAAAGGGTTTGAGCACAAGCCTTATGAGAAGTGGCTGTGAGTACTAGGGTTGTTCAGTCTGAAGAAAAGAAGACTTAGGGGAGATCTTATCACCCTCTACAACTACCTGAAATGAGGTTGTGGTGAGGTGGAGATTGGTCTCTTCTCCCAGGCAACCACTGATAGGACAAGAGGAAATAGCCTCAAGTTGCAGCAGGGGAGGTTCAGATTGGATATTAGGAAAAATTTCTTCACTGAGCAAGTGATTAAGCATCAGAACAGGCCACTCAGGGGAGCAGTGGGCTCACCAGTCCTGGAAGTGGACAAAATATGAGTGGACGTGGCACTTCATGACATTGTTTAGTGGACATGGTGGTATTAGGTCAAAGGTTGGACTTTATGATCTTGCAGGTCTTCTCCAACCTTAATCAGTCTCTGATTCATTTCAGACAAGAAAGCAAGAAAATGAACTGGTTTTGCAACTAGCAATTTTCTCATATTTAAGTTTGCAAAATAGAAAGGTTACTGCTGTAACTTAGCAAAACACTTCAGAGGACTAGAATGAGAAGCTTCTTGAGATTTTTTTTAGTTTGTGGCAATGCCTTACGTGCAGTGGGACAAAATCAGAAAACAAAGGAAAGGTGGCTGTACTTGTAGAGTACTCTGGATGGTTTAACAGCTACTTGTTGGGGCTGCTTGTAGAAGGCTCATTGAAACTTGTATTTCCCTCTGTTCCTTTATGCCATTTGTGCTTGACATGAAGATATGGAGTTTATTTTTAAAAATGGAGATGTTGCGACTAAGGGCAAAGGGGTAACAAGGGAAAAGACTATGCATAATTTGATATGGAAGCTACAAAGTATAAAAATTTGGAATTTTGTGCATTATCTTGTTACTGATATGAAGGGAAACTAGTTACTAGTATTACTTTTTTGTCTCTAGTGATAGTTCATTAGCAGAACAACACATCTTGCCTGCAAATGCTTTATCAGCCCATTGTGTGGCCCAACAGTCCTAACAACAAAATTCAAGAAACAATAACTTAATTGGTAAAACCATAACCTGCTGTGTACTTACAACAGACTGTTTTAATTAATACAAATTTCTTTAATAGGAAATTCAGAAATTTTATGGTAGCAAGAGAGCACTCACTTTACAAAGCATATATACTTTGTGTGCAGAAAACACACAGTTTAGTTAGGTGCGTAGAAGAGAGGACATTGTTTCCTGAAGTGAAATTCTAGACTGAAATTGATTCTTTCCATTTCTTTGACTAATGGAGCTTTGCTGGCTGCAGCTGGAATTCAGCAAAGCAGTCAATAGCAAATGATTCTTTCTGAGCTTCCTGTTGTGAATGCAGTTGCTACTGGCTTTAACACTGAGGCCCTGGATACATTTACAGCAAAAACTGTTTTAATGAAATGTGGAAGACTAGAAAGGAGTACGATACCTGTGCAAGAAAACTTTTCTGGTGCATAATAAGGACATAGCACAATACTAAATTTAGTAGCGTATTTAGCAGTATTAATAATAAAATAAATTGTAATTATAAAGGGCCAAAGCGATACTTCAAAATTTTACTAATTCTTTAGTCACAAGAAACAAAATGGAGCTGCTTACATTTCTCAGAGTTCTCTCTCATACTGACACTTCAGACACTGCAGCAGAACTCCAAAAAGTTTGATACAGTGTATGTCCTGCTTATTGTGGGACATAACTTCAATTGTTTACTGTATGTTCTAATTTTAATGTCTGATGAACGCTCATACACTTACTAAGCAAGGGAGGCAGCCAATTCACGTTGACTTCACAATGGGAATCCAGAAATGTCAAGACTTCTCCTCTAGCCAGTGAGGCTCCTAGCAGTCTGGTCCGAATGAGCCCTTCTCGTTTCTTGGTACGTACAATCCTCACTTTGGTAAAACGGACCATGTATTCCTCCAGCTTCTCTTTTAAATGTTCTAGAAGGAAGGGCAAAAAAAGCGTCAGTGGTGCCAGGCCTGGAGGAGCCAACAGAAGGACAGGTTGGCATACAACCTGCAAGCAGCTTATCTACTTCCATCTCTTGTCACTTCAAGTCCTCCAAACTCTGCCACAAATGCTCCCTGAGATGGTTCAGAAAGTGCAAATATTCTGTTTTATCACACAGAGGAAGACACTGACACTCTGCTGCAGTTGCTACTGGCAACCTGCCATCCATGATATAATGGCCAAAACAACTGCAGGATATTCATCCATCCTCTGGTTCCTGCAGCCCAAGGCCGTATAAACATTCTGGCATGCTGTTTTATAAACAGTGTCCTTTCCAAGTGGGTTTCCTATATCAACTAATTATGAAGAACTACACGAGGAAATAAATTTCAAAACATAAAACTAGAATAATCAGATTGTTTTTGTAATGGAAAGGGAAACAGACATGAAGAAAGATCTTAATAGTTGGACACTGGCATGAAGCACATACACAGCCGACTTCCTAGTAAAATTAAGCTGCAAATGTAGAATAGTTGATACGTTCTCTGATCTGCAAAATCTGGCTCTGTTTGTATCACAAAAACACCATATTTGAGAAAATCTTTTCTTCTGAACAGAAACACACACACTAAAAAATCACAAAAAATGCAATAACAAAAAAACACCTTCCAGTTTTGCCACTTCCTAAATACACCTACAACACAAATTCTGATCTTTTGTCTTTGCTATTACATCTCAGCTTGCCAGACTCATTACTTGAGAAAATATGGCAACTTCATTTGGCAGGAAAAAAAATCTTTTGCTCTGATAATTAAAACTGTTGATAAGCCACATTTAGTGATGCTAGGGGTTGCAAGCTAAATCTCACTGAAATGGATTTGTCAGGTTATGATTGTTTCTTACATTATCTACTAATTCTTTGGACTTTTATGGACAGCACAGGCCTTGATCCAGATACTGTATCATTATAGATTCCAAGTAGTCCAAAAGGACTACTATTTAGCAGTACCCTGGGGTACCCTGATATGCAGACTACAGGCAATGAGCAAACAAGTCACAGTGCAGACAATACAGGATCTTGTGTGAAAACAGCATTAAGCTCCACTGAAGTAGAGCTCCCTGCATATGCTCCTTCTCATCTCCTTTTTTTTTCTAGTTGACAAACACGTTAAGACTCCAAATCTATCTGCAGATTAGGAAGAAGTAGAACACTGATGTGTATTATGTGTACTTAGTGGAAGAGTAGTACATGGGATGCTCCTTTGTACTGAGGAATCCTGATGCACCTTGGCACAGAAGAGGGACCTGGGAGCATCAGCCTTCAAGGATTACAGAACAGGTTGGGGCTTTTGAGAGGAGAAACTCAACACTTTGGAGACATGCTGGGTCAAGAGTGTGGTTTGTGTTCATAGTACTGCCCAGGAGAAGCATTAGATCAAGTGAGAAAAGCCAAGATTGAGGAAGAAAAGGAAAAAAAGAATGACATTCAGATAAATATAAAATGTTTTTGTTTTCTACTCTGTGGTTGACTGTAGAATACACATTTAAATTCTGAAATAAGAAGGAAAGAGGTATCTCTTTTTTGTCTCATTTCACTACTACATACTCAATAAAAAAAACCTAACAATCTCCCAACAGTCACAATGTCAAGAGATGTTTTGTGTCTTGAATGATCAACCATATTCATGGGACAAGGCCCGTGTGCTACTCTGACTCATTTTAGGTACTAGTTCCAATTCAGTATTGTGACTGAACTGAGGCTAATTTGAGTCTTGGATCATTTTGTGCCCACGGGCAAGACAGTTTAAAGTGCATATTTATTGAACTGGTTTCCTGTTTTTATGAGCTCCATTGAGACTATTCCCTTGGTGCAGAAATATAGAAGAAGGGAAATAGACCTTAATACCAAAGATACAAAGACCTTGCAGGTAATATAAGAAAGTCTGTTAGGGCTGTCAGTCTTGATTTTTTTTCTGTTTTGTAAATTGTATCAGCTAATAGCCATGAAAAATGAAACAGCTCCAAAGTGACAGGTTATTACATATTTCTGAAGTAAATCAAACCTATTCTGTTAGGTATCATAGCTTCTGTTAGTCCTCAGACACCAGAAATTTCCTATATTTCTCTAAGGTGACCTAACCCTCCTCCTATGACCTCTTCCACCCACAAGTCTGAAGTTTGCACTGAATGGTGCACAGGGACCCAGCACCAAGAACATGACCACATTGCTGTGCACTATACAGACAAGTAACAACAAAAATCAGGTTACTCAGCCTGAACACAGCTCTCCAACTGTGGAAGCAAGCACTAAACGCCCTGGCTATAGTGCAAATCTGCCATCATCACCTGCCTACCCTTAGAGATGAGTTCACTGCTGAGACTCCAGCTGATGAGAGGATAGCTCTGAATTTGATTGTATATCAGATACAATAATTTTAGTCTTCTGTTTGAGTTGGTTCTAGGCAGTTTCCCTCTTTGTACATGAAGGCAGCTACCAAGAAACCACCTACACTCTCTGATGGAGAGAAGCAGGAGCCTTACTTGGACAACCCAAATTGTTTGTGGTGTTGCTAGGCTCTCTGTTGCCTATAGGCACAACCTGAATTGGAAATCCACCGGTTAGATGTCACAGTGGTTAAGATAATACCCTTTCAATAGGTAGTTTGAATATAGCCACCACTGATGTTTAAATGAACTAATACCAATGCACTCTTTTAATGTATTCTGATTGTTATCACTTGTCTTGGGCCACATTAATTCAGCAAAATTCAGTAGCATACAAAGGACTTAATTTCATTCCTTTAATATCTTTCAGTGAGCAAATTCTGAAAGCTCGGTGCCTATCTTTTCAGGAAAACACTTCAGGGAGAGATGATGTAAACTCTCATATTACAATACATTCTTTTCTGTTCTTATATCAATTGCTAAATAACAATGGAGTTGAATAATATGATTTGATTGTCATCAGTTGTATTGGAGCTTGAACTCCATGAAATCAACAGTAGTTCACACTGTTCTTTCATTGCTTCATATTCCTTGCAAATTCAGGAAAAAGGTCTTTCAATTTTTAATTTTTTTTTGGGGGGGCAAGAATAATATCTGAAATTCTGTGGAACAAACAAGAGCTCTGTATCACCTTCCTCCTTCTCTCTCAAACAGCTCTTCACACATTTCAGACAGCATGTCACCTGATTGGTGAAGAACTGCATTAAAACATCCAGCACATCTTTTTATGCCAGAATCGCATATTCCAATATTGTTTTCATCTACTCAGCTAGTCCCATGACTGAACAATCTTATTATTTTCTCCTGTTTCTCAAAGAACAACTAGTAAAAAAAGCAGTATACAAACAAAATTTGCACATCTTGTTTACACAGAATTCTAAATGCATCCTCATTTAAACATATCTGGAAGTATATGGGAAGAAAACAAAAAGTAGTAAGTGGTAAATTTTACAGGGCTTAGTTAGACAAGTGATGTTAAAAGATCAGGTATACATACAAATCAACATATAGATTACTAGTGATACATAAGGTATCAAAATTTTATAAGACTGTTACATGTTAGTAATATCCTAACAGTAAGTCAAAACAGTCAAATAGATGCCTGTAACAATGCCTACTGTATCTTTGGTTTAGAGATATGGCAAGGAAAGTCATTCAGGAACTTATTTGGGAAAAAAATCTCTGTAACTAGAAATAACTACAAAAATATTTCAAAGTATTTAAATTCAGTGACCAACTCCAATATGGTTGTGAGAATGAAAATATCTTAAAGTGAAGGAAAAAAATATCCCTTTTGAATCCACAAGTAAAGATTTTTTAAACTTAAATCAATATGAAAGTGCTCTCGTATTTTCTGCTGCAATGTCTTGTGGCACTATCTGTTTTGAATCTTAGCAATCTCTAAAAGCAGATATAAACACAGAGTAACAGCCAGCAATGGTAGAACAGTAGTAATTTTAAAGAAAACTATAGTGTTTGCTACTATTTATGTAAGTAGTAAAAACATATCTTTCATGTTGAACCACTTATTAAAGGCACTCATGCTTTACTTAATATACTGTTTTTTTTTCATAGGTATGACTCTTTAAAGCAAAATGGTAATTCTGAAGGACCTGAGGTCAGCAGCTGGCTTTAAAGGCTAACTACTTAATAAAAGAGCCTATGTTTGAGCCAAGGGTCATAAAGACATACATACTCTGACAAAGACAATAACTGGGAATCACACAGCTCAACTATTGCTTAAAACAGAGTAGACAAGACTTTAGAATTCTCTGTATGGGAATAATTTTGATTAACAAATAGTCTCAGTGTTTGTAATTAGTGACAAATTTAGATTTTTTTAAGCTTGTCTTTTGCCAAATATATTAAACTGCTCCCTTTCACAGAAGTCCATAGATTTCCTTTACAGAAGAGAACACCAAATGATATTTTATTTTCTACCATACAACTGCATATTCTCAAAGATCCCAATTATCTTGGTGCTAATATTGTCTCCAGAAGCATCATCTCACCCACAAACCCTGTATATTACACACATACATTTACAAGTAAGTAAGCTCAAGTACACAACTAAAGATGCATGAATCAACGTTAGCACAAACCCATAATGCTAAGGAAGTCCTTAGAAAGAAATTATAATGTAGTGTGTAAAACAGAAAGCAACCTGTAATAAAAAGACATTTAAATGTCCAGTGGACAGCACATTCTGCCCATTTATTACCAAAGGAAACAGATAGAACAGGTTTACCACGACAACAGAACAAGGAGGTAGGATGGTCTAATTTATATGCTGTAGTATTACATATTACTTTCAGAGCTGGGCATGGGAGAGAAGCCAGTATTTAAATTCTACAGTGAGCTATAAATGTTACCTTTTGCATATAAAGAAGCCAAAGCCCCTGTCACTAGATACAGGAAGCAAATGTCTAATTTGTAATTTAAAAGAAAATACATCACACTTTACAGTGCTGATCAAATGAACCCATGAATCATAAGCTTGACACATGCCAGGCACCTGCCAGGGCAAGAGTTGGCACAAGCGGTGACAAATAAAGAATAATGCATGGGCAAGAGGTTTACAGGCTGTCACTGCTCTGACAAGTGATGATAAAGGGAAGCATTATGTCTCTTCTAGCAACAACCTGTAAACAAATTCTCCACTGTAATTGTTCTGCTTGGGCCTCTTCTGTCTTCATTTAAAGTCTGGAGAAGTTTTTCTAAAATAATAGCACAAACACAATTGCCTGGTCATAGTAATTAAAGATCTACTCAAGCGGAGTATTAATTCACTTAATTTGGTGCCCAGAAAGAAATTGGAAATCAAGGTTCTGTCTTTGCCAGGAAAAAAAATTGCATAGTAGTAAAACCCACAATTCTTCTGTCTTGTTGGGATGCACACAGAGAGTATTTCATTATAACATTAGAAACACATGGCAAGATGTGCTATGTGACAAGAAATGTTCCTCCAAGGTTATGGGGTTATAGAGAAAGCATTAAGAGAGACTTAAAAGATAATGTGAAAGCTAGAGCTGGTTTTCAGGACTTGTTTGACTGCAGCATGGACCATGAAAAAGGAAAGAAAATACGAAGAAAATAAAACATTTTGTTAAGCCTCTCTTCTGGCCAGTCAGGCAGGTCCATCCCAAATCTCTTCCTGTAATACAGCCCCTCTCCACCTCTGTAGCACCTCAAATTTATGCCGCAAACTACTGACAATTTATACTATAGTATCATTGACCTGCAAGTTATCAAATGCTTGAGAGCAACAACAAAGTCTGCTAAATGTCCGAATAAACAATCTGAACTTAATCTGTTTATTTCTAAACTTAATTGAGAGATAATTTCATGTTCCCCCATTCCCAACATGAGCCACATAAGAAAAGTTCAAGAAAAACTTACAGCAGTAGAAGGGGTATCCTCTTATATCAGAACAGGCATATGGGAGGAGGCAACATGGCCAAAACCATAGTAGTCTGTGATCTTAGGCCAGTAAAACAATATTCAAGTGACTATTTCTGAAAGCAGTCAAATGGCAATTTTGGCATGCAACAGCCATGAGGCCAGCTTCTTTGAGGCTCGAGATTCTTGCCAATCTTTTTTATTCTATGGCCAGCAGCAAAGAGCTTTGCGCCCAATATGCACGGAAAAACCTGCAAGTACATTTAAGCACCATCCATGGTTCTCATAGTGAGAAGGACCTCTATCAACTTATTGTGTCTTTTCTGCAAGATGAAATTACCTTCCCAGGTAAAATCAGCAAGGATATACTCTATTCCTTTCCTCAAGCCTCAAGCATACCTTTTTCCTGGAACAAATCAGCTTAATCTTCAGGTGAGAGACTTAAGCTTGACAGGAAATACATAAAGGAAACTTAGTGGCCTATGGTTATTTAGTTATTTGTTTTCTGTTGCAATTGACAAAACAGCCCTCTCCAGTACATTGGCATTATATTTACTTTCCCTGCCTGCATATATGCTACCATAGAAGCAAATCAGTCCAAAGAAAGAATACAAAGTCAGCCCATAAATTTGGGTAAATAATTTTTTTTCCCCTTCCAGTTTCCTTTCAAATTTCTTGTTTGCAGAAGGTTGGTTGGAAGTTCTAGTTGAGCACAGAAAGGTTGCACAGTCATCTGCCATTTTTTCTAGCCAAGTCCAAGATTACATGGACAATTCCTCTGGTTACAGCTCTGGGTAAACTAATCCACTGCTGCACTACCCTTCTTGTGAATGTCTTTCCTAAATTCCAAACTGAATCTTCCAAGCTGCATTTTGGGGTTGTTGCCTCTTATTGTACCATCTGCCAGTATCAGGAGGAATTTGGTTCTGTCATCTGTGAATTCCCATTCAATCTGCTGTGGGCAGCTACTAGATTACCACTTAGCTGCTGCGTTGCCAGACTAAACAAGCCCAGGTTCCTCAGCCTCTTCTCAAAGGTCGCGTACTTCTGGCCCACGACAGTCCTGTTAATCCTCAACTAAGCTGACTCCAGCTGTCATCCTTCTTGAACTGCAGAGCCCAAAACTGGATGCAGAATTACAGATGTATGCAGAACCAACATTGTAAAAAGCATAATTTAATGTTATCTGCTTACTCTCATCCTAGTGTACACCAATCCGATTTGCCTTCCTGGTGATTAAAGGCCACCACTTCCTCCTATTCACTTGGTATCCACTGTAACATTTGCAGGGCCTTTGTGGCACACCAGCTAGTCAGCTTGCATCTTTACTTGTACATGTGGTTATTCACTTAGGTGCAGAATCTAGCATTCCTTATTGAATGTAATGAGATTTATTTCGCCCAATCCTAGAGACTCTGATATTATTTGATGTGTCAATCACTTTCTTCATTTTAGTATCATCCACAGATTTGCTGAGGGTCTGCTGTCTCATCATGCAAGTTGTTGGTGACTAACACTGACCCCAGTATTTACCTAAGATATTCTGCCAATTAGTCCTGACTAAGTAAACCCCGAGGAAGGATGGGGAAGTTTTCTGCCAAACTAACTTTAGAATCTGATCCATAGCCATTCCAGACTACAGCAAGTTCCACACACAGACAGGTAGTGTGGAAACTATTGGATATGGTAAGTTTGATACCGACTGATAAATAAGAGAAAGGTCTATAACTACTTGGTATAATAGCAATTGGCTAAGACAATCTTATTTTAGCACTAGATAACCCATTCTTTCCAAATGGTTTTGCACACCTAAGAGTAAGAGCACTTGACAAAAGCCGTTTACTTAGTGTTGATCTGGAAGTTGCATTGTTTAGGAAGAATTTGTGCCAATCACTTGGAAACTTGTTTTGGTGGTGATGTTTGAGTTACCTGGCTTGAGGCAAGCTAAAACATAGTCTCTTTTTTTCTGATATTAATAATTACCAAGCTAAAATGCAGTTTCTTTTTCTGATGTTAATTATGAAGCAAAGTTCTTGGATGATATACTACAAGGTTATGGAGAGTATCCTGAATGTGCAAAAGTTCTGTTCACTGCTTGCACATCAATGACTATAACCTCCCAGATATCATCTTCATTTTGATGTTGAATTTCAACTACAGTCTGTTAAAGTCGAAAGAATCTCCAAAATGTGTAGTAAATGCATGTTCTTTTGCCACAGCCTGAAAAGGTCAGCATTACTAAGAGCAGGAGGCTGAACAGAGCGGATGAATACATAGCTTAGCCTGATTTCCTTCGTGATAGACTTAAGATAAACTTGTCTGAACAAATCTGTTTCGTTGTGTATGAGTTTTCATATAATCATGAAAGGAGTGACTGGGACTGCATAATCTGTGAGGCTAGCTGGATTTGCTGAGACTTTCTCAGGCTACAGCTGCAGTCAACAGAGACATGCAGAGATCCTGGTATCTTTGTTCCACTTCCCTGAGCCCAGGTAATTGTGACTTACCACAGTTGTTCTGTCATTCCATTGCCAGCAGAGAAGCACCTTGGATCCCTTTGTCAACAAGATGAGTGTTCAGGTAATTGAATAAATACACACTACATATAGATATATATATAGGGTGTGATGACACAGGTGCCGCTGAAGCATCATTGAACTCTTGAGGTACTTTTCCATTCCAGATTTTGTCAACAGGGAAAGAAGTGAAACACTTCATTTTTAGGTTCCAGCAATCTAGCACAATAAGTTAGACCAATGCAAAAGCAGCTAGGGCTGGCTTGCTAGTTTGTCAGTAGTGCTGATACAGCTCCAAGTTTTCCTTTTTTTATAAGGAATAAAGAAAGATTTTTCTTTTTTATGGATTTATTCCAACTGCCAGTTGGAAGACATGGTTCTTGATACTCTCAGTGGTTTTGTGGTGTGGTAACATGTCTTTTTTGCAGTTGATAGCAGACTCCTTCATTTGCATCAGCCTAGCTCAGAGAAAGGGGTCCTCCAGCTGGGAGAAAGGTGAGGCTACCTTTTACCCATATACTAAGTGATTTAATCACTGTTTATCATTTGAAAGCCTCCAAAGCAAGAAAATTACCAAAATCTTATTTTCATACCACAGTTAAACTCTTGAAGGTAATAACCAATGCTTAAAGTATTTTATACTTTAAAATGGAGACAGAAATAACTTGAGATCTTACTCCTTATAATTGATCCTATACAGTTAATGCATGAAATTAAACCAATTTAAAAAACCCCAAACCCTGGTATCCACCTCAGCTTTTTGCCCTGTCTCCTCAAAATAAATAATTTTTAAAACTAAAATATTTAAAGACAATTGCTATTGCTTTGATTTTTCTTTGTATCTAACTTTGAAGCAATTATCTTTTATATATCTTACGCTGTTCACATCCTTTCAATATCTGTGTTCAGAAAAGGGTTTTGAAACTGCCTGTAAAAAACTATGACCTGCTTCTTCCTATATGTGCCTGTACCTATTTTTTAATGCTTCCCCAATATCAGCTTTGAAAAAAGTGAGGAAATAAGTTATTTTTATAGCTCTGTTCCACTCGTTGTATCCAAGTAGCTTGCCATCTATATTCCATGGACAAATAATTTTGTTCACCGGAGGAAGAACACGTTATAAAATATAACCACCTTATGCTGGATAAGGAGATTGGTTAAAATATACCGCAAAGCAGTCTTAGAAGAGAAGTAAAAATTAATTAACAGGAACTTATTTTTGCTGCAAGGTAAATATAATAATTGCCTGATTTGGAATGAGATCAAGAAATGGAACCAATTAATGGCATAGCAAATTAAATAGGAGGGAGCTCTTAGCACACAAACAGGAAACAAAAGCTATGTTCCTCTCTGCTTATCCTCTGGCTAACTATATGGGTTGAGAGCATTGAAAGTACAGTGACTGGCCTCAACGGTGAAAAGAAACCATAGAACTAACTTTGAATGTCACTTTGCAGAACATTCTGCTCCCTGGAATAGCTTTACCACAACAGCAGCAAGGCTTATGGAACAAGTTCAACCAAACTGGGAAGAATTTGTTCCCAGTATCATCTTGATAGTCCTGAACCTCATGTGATGCACATGATGGTGCGCAGGTACATACTGTCCCTCTCTGGTGATGAGAAGGAAGGCAGAAGAGGTTGTGAAAGCCTTTTTAATGGACAATATTTTACAACAAAGACTTTACTGTGGTGTAGCAGCACTCCTCATCCTGGAATGTGGTCAAGAAACTCGACAGGACAATGCCCTATTTGCAAATCTGTCAGTGGTGGGCTGAGAGGGGGCCCACACACTGTTTTTGGTATTGAATTATGCTAAAATCAGTCTGGCTCATCAACCCCAAATCAACATGAGGCAAAGATTTGGCAGATAAGCTGCTAGGCTGACCTGGAGATATGTGACTCACAGTGAACTCCTTTACACTATAAAAATCCAGTCCACTGTCACAGGATCAGAGTCCCGTAACATACTCTTCCTGAAGTGTATGGAAATTCTCCCTTGAAGTGGGGACACCCCTTCAAGGATACTCCTTGAGCTTAAGAGAAGGAGGTCTGTCCACAAGCACTGGTACAATGAGTTACATTGATCTCTAATGATTGGGTTTTTTAGCTAACTTTAATATAAAAGTAAATAATTCTGAGATCATTTGTCTAATCCTTTGTCATAATAAATAATTAATTTTATATAAATGTACCTGGTTTGCCACCTGGTTTAACCCTGTGGGACAAAGTTGTATTTAAAACTATTGACAAAGTCTGGGCCTAAGATTGGATCCAGCTGCACCCAGGCTCCTCTATGAGAAGGAGTTTAGAAAGCAAGAGGGTCCTTTCTGCATCTTGTGACTCAACGGAAGGGCTTCTCTTATAAACTTTGTCTAAAGGCCCACTCTCACCTATGACATGTGGATAGATGCATTTGCTTTGGTACTTTTTTAAACCATTAATTCAACAAATATGACTGTGGCTACAGCTCAAACAAGAGTCTGGGCCACTGCATTAGTTATCAGGGAAACTATGATAAGCATACAGTAAGAAAACAAAGAAACGTACAGCTGCCTTTACAGATCATTCTCTGGATGCAATTACGTAGTATAGATTTGTCAAAAGAGTGACCTTTCTGCATTAAAATTTGATTCTTTCTAACATGTCTGTTTACCACATAGTTATTTATACAGTAACTTGTCCCCAAGGGAAGCATATTGTGAGGTTCCTTCCAGGCTGCAATGCCAATTAGAAGAATGCTATTTTTAAGTGAATCCAGGAAAGTGTAACTTTGCTCAAGATCAATACATTACTCACCAATGCTACCCTCTTGCTTTCAGAGTCACAATTTTACATCCTGACAATATTGACTGTTAAAAATTGTAAATGATGACCTCTCAAGCAACACTTTCTTTTGTAACATATTTCTAACATTGCAAACAGCCCTGCAGATTTTGAGACCTGTCTTTAGACTGACATTTTCTCTGTTTTGCCTGAAACTATCTTTGACATACTTTTAATTATTCCTCTAAAATGTATCACTGACTGTTGCAATAGGTGTTGTCTTCAGAGTATAATTTTTCTTTCATTCCACTCTTGTTAACCTCTCAAATGCCAAGGACACATTGTGTTGGAGAACTGCTAAAACACCACCGTGTATATCGCACTGACCTTACATTTGCAGAGAACCGTAACACTGATTCTTGGGAACAGGGGAAATAGAAGTCACAGAACTCATGTAATTACTTTTCACATATTATCAAATTCTGTGAGAATAATTCTACTGACATTCTAACTCATTACAAACCTTAGGCTCTACCAACAAGGTATTGTAATTTAGCCACCTACTAACAGAATATTTGAATAACTGTCTGCCCAACTGAAAGGGCTACACTTCTGTAGTTCTTTTCCATTGCCTGTGGTAGCCATCCCAGGTAAATTATCAGGTCCTAAATAGAACTTCCAATTAGTCCTGTTCCTCAAGAATTCAGTGAGTGCGTTTTCCTATTGCATGGGTTTGTTCCTGTAAATAAGTGAAGTCTTTGAAATATGCTTTGAAACAGATTTCAAAATACAAAAGGGAGCATGGGCAATACCTTATTCTCCTTGAAATTTGTTATTATATCAAGAGGTTGCTCGTCTTCTAACTTTTGTATCAACATTTCTTTTTAAAAATGCCCTCTCTGACACAGGAACTGGAGTTCTGAGGTACAAAGTCTTTCCTATGGAGTGATGAATTTACCTATGTTCTACATAATGCAACAGGATAAAACATGAAGATACTCAATGAGGTTTCTCTAACCTTTTGAAAGAGGCCTTAAATTCCTAGCAGTGTAAATGTTAGAACTAAGTATGGAGCCATAAACTTCTAAATATCCTTTGTATCTCCTGGATTTTATTTCCTATAACAAAGCACCTGGCATTACTAGACTTTTTACAGTTGGAATGCAGGCCTTTATAAGAATCAAGAATACTTATTCTTGAAGAAATTATCCAGTTCATTCTCTCAATTGCTGCATTCCATCATCCAAATATTTTCTTTTCTTAG
The DNA here is from genome assembly GCA_013400415.1 of Scytalopus superciliaris. Classification (NCBI taxonomy): domain Eukaryota; kingdom Metazoa; phylum Chordata; class Aves; order Passeriformes; family Rhinocryptidae; genus Scytalopus; species Scytalopus superciliaris. Next base: position 532,324 of record VXBX01008045.1, read on the forward strand.
TTGCTATTTCAAGAGTTTTCCTCTTTTCAACTTTTTCTAGAATGGAAATACAATCCTTCTTCTGATACTTTGATACTAAAAAGTTTCTGCTTTTACTAAGCTGGAACTGTAGTTCCCAAAACTGTTTCAATCATTTAATTGCAAATGTTAGCTGTGTTGTTAGAATAACCTTTGCACTCACTACTATGTCAAGGAGCACACTGAAAGAAGATGGAGTTAACACTGCTGAAGAGGTTTTCAGAAAGCTGCAGTCCATGGGAATTCTCTGAGAACCTACTGGCAAAGAAAAGCAATCAGTTTAAGTCACGTGTTTTAGATTAGGTCAGGTATCTTTCTTACTCCCTTTCAATATTTGCAACAAACAGTTTACTTCCAAAATTAGGTACATAGAAATCTTACAGTGAAAGAACTAGACTGCTGCTTGAGTTACACACTTTGAAGCATGAGAATTAATTATCAAAAAGGAAACCATTCTATGTTCATAGACTAATCTGCTATGATGATGTTCCTCTACATAACGAGGCAAACACTGATGCATAATTAGGTATCTCCTGACATCAGTATGAGCTATTAATCAACAATAACACCATGTTTTTTCACAGATAGATGATCCACTTTTCAATTTTTATTTAAAACAAGAAAAAGAATAAACAAATGAGCTGCTATATAAATCAAGCTTTGGAAGATGAGACATAGAGTTCTTTCTTTTCTTTGTTATGTTTTCCTCCCTTTGTTTTAAACATTGAATCAATCTGTCTTTTTCTCAGTTGTCACAACTGTTCTGCAGTATCACCAATGCTCTTCCCATCCTCTTTAGTTTGGGAGGTTGCCTCATTAAGGATAAGAAACAGAACAACATACTGAATATTCAATAAACAGGTAAGATCTAAAGTTTAAATAATTAATTAAATAAATATTATATTGAATACTAACTAGAAGATACAAGCTCTTAGCAGCTTTCATATGATGACAAAGGAATTAGGCTTAGACTAGGCCCAGACATTTCTATATATCTTATTTTGAATACTCCTCCATCACTTTCTCTCACCCAAACTGCTGTCTGTCTTGCAATGTCAGAAGACAGAGAATGTGAACATGATTTTCATGCCTTTATTACTGTTAAAACTACAGATTATAAATTCAACAGAGGGCATAACATCGTATTTAATATTTTCCTGATATTTCCTTTACATATGAAAAATAACCATCTAAATCTATAATAAAAATATATGAATTTTAAAAATATATGAATAGAAAAACAAAAAATGGTGTAATTTTCATTTTAGAACACTTTTTATTGAGTATTCAGTGGACTTTCAATATCTTGGCTGATCTAAGAAGTCCCACTGGTCCTGACCAAAACTATATGAATCTCCCCCTACCATCATCTTTACACTGATCTGCAAGTGTTTTGATTCACACAGTGTGTGTCACTTACACTTCCCCCTAGTTTTGTGCTGGTATGAGCTTTCTCACCTTTAGTAGAGTGAGTCTTTTTAAAAAACGGTTTAACAAAAGGAGTGGGAAAGTTACTGCCATTTGCTGCAAGCATTTGTTTTTTTTTTTAAAAATCTATGCATTCTAAGCTGAAAAGCAGCCATGTGAAGATCTACTGTATGCTGTAAGCATACAAAGTACAAGGCAAAAAATGTTTTCCCTGCAAAAACTTTTCATTGTCTAAGATACATATCAAGACATATACTGTACTACAAGTAACTTCCTCCAACTATTCAGAATCACATAAGCAGTTGCACCTTTCCAATAATCAACTTACTCATCCCCATGGAGGCTCTAGCAAGGACTCTCCTGTGAAAAATACAAGTATTTGCGCTTTTAAGCTGTAGTTTGACCTGTAGAATTGGTAGTTTTTTCCCATGGACATGTTATAACGACCTCTCTTTTTTTCCTTTTTTTTTTTTTTTTAATAATTTTTTTTTAATTTTTTCCCTGGTTTTTTTCCTTGTTTTTTTNATAACTTATTCCCTGGTTTGTTTCCCTAGTTTGTTTCTTTTCCGCTTCTTGTAAGGGCACAGCTTAGGCCCAAGTAAAAGAGGTAGGAACCAAACAGAATCGGTACAAGCAGGTACAGGCAAAAAGGAACAGTGCCACCCATGACCCACACACTAGTTTTGTAACTGCTCTCATTTAGTGAGTTGTTTAGAAATTAATGACATACTGGGAAAAAAAATGTATCAAGTTTTCTGATTAGCTAAGACATTCCTAGATTTACTTATCATCAGCTGGAGTGGCAGATGCCTATCACACTCTGGAAGGTAAACTGTGACAGCCCTTACACTTAAAGCAATGTGTTTGGTTTAATTTCACAGCTACCTCAGAGCTGGAGCTTTAAATTTTTTTTCCTGCGATATGTGTCTGTGTTCATATTTTCTTGGAAGCAGCTGAAAGAAAGTAAGAGCAACAGAAAAATAACAGGGGAGTTAATAAAACTTGCAGTGGGGAAAGCAGAAAACAGGAAAACAATAAAACCCAAACCAGAAGAGAGTACATAAATAAAAGGTAAAGTGCAAATAAATACAATGTTCTGATATGGATATGACTTCTATTCATACCAGGCTATCATTCTGCTGTAGAAAATGTTAGGTTTTTAGTTCTGCTGTAAAGGACACACTGCATTTTAGCAATACATATTGTAATTTAGTTCACTTTGTGGCTTGGAGTCAAAGGGAAAATACTTAAAGCTCACATACAAATGAACCCAATTTCCAGATGAACAGCTGGAGATGTTCAGAAGAAGGAAACAGCATGCTCCCTGGTTTCTTTCACTGACACACACTTCACTTTGCAGAGAGGAAATTCTCTTTAGGATAAGATACTCCCTAACAGGAAATTTCCCTCAGTATGAAGGTGATGTGCTCCATTTATTAAGGTTACAAGCAACTTTGTAAAGTAACGGCTTTACACAAGTGTAAATTTCAGTTTCAAGGCTCATTTATATTGTAGCTGTGTGAGCCACTCACTTTGGCATGGCCAAGCACTAGTAATAGGCCTCAGTGTCTATAAAAAAATTAAACATGTCAAGATATGGGACTTGTGCTGTGTCTTAAACTTCCTCTATCTTGATTTTCTGTATCTGTAAAAATACATAACAAACATAGACCATACCTGCAACCTGCTTAAAGGGCTGATGACTATTGTCTAGCTTTCCCTAGCTGTGATGCCACAATGACTGGTGGGAAATTGGCTGCTGCTCATTCTGTGCTTCTAAGCTTTAGTTACATTATCTGACCTTTTTCTGTTGTATTTTGTTTGGCTTTGTGCAGTTGCATGATTCTCCCCCTAAAGTAAAATCATAGCATCTACAGAGAAGGATTGAAAAACCCAAGTTATCAACCTCTGGAGGAAGAAACCCTCACCCTCTCTATGTTACACTCCTGCTGGCAAAGAACTCAACTCAACAGAGTGACAAATAAGGAGGGTTAGCATAACATCAGAGAAAAGAGTAGATAATAAGATGCTGCCTTAAAACTATTTCAATTGTATCATTACTAAGAATAAGAAATAATTAGATAATTTGCATAAGTGTAAATACAATTTCAAATGAAACAAATTAAGTGACTGTGATATCTTGATTAGGCAATTGAAGCATTAGATCAACAGTACATTTTAATTCTTGGATACAAACGTTTGCTCTTTTGTTTACCATTACAAAATTGTATATATAGCAGCACACTTACATCATGCTTTTGGAAGGATGTCACTGAATATGAGAAAATCAAAAATACTTCAGTTTCCTTTGAACATGTCCTAGAAACTTTTCATAATATCTTGTTTCAATAACCCTACTGTGTGTTTCCTTTAGCAACTACTCTAACAAAACTCTGCAGAATACCTTTAAAGCAACTAAGTCAGCAAGGTAGTATTTCATCTATTCATCAATGTCAATATTGTTTTTACTTTTAAGGCCTTTTGCAGCCTCTGAACACCAGAGCTATCTGTTTCATCAGACAACGGTTTACCATGGGACTTAGGGCTTGTTAGTGTAATGATTCAGTATCTGCTGTAAGAACAAGGCACACACACAAGCAATTGCTTTATATATCTAGAAAGTTTATAAAAATGTACTTTGTTTTCAGCCAAGATGTTCTGAAAAGGACTTTTATATAACACAGATAATTTGTGAAGTATATTGGGAAAACTTCAGCATATACAAAAGAACAGGTGGTAGAAGTTATGCTGCCATCTCTGTATTTGACATCTCAAATGAACTTCATTAAACCTCAGCAGCCAGGTACAAACTCTCCAAGAGCTGCAGTTCACCAGAGCCATTAAGGTACTGCAGGACCCCAGGTCAGTCCCTGTCTCATTTCATTTTTCCTGGGGCTCATTTCTGGGGGCATGTGAAGGACTTTAAGAGGAACTTTAAGAACTGCTGAGGAAGTAGGGAATTTTCTGACTCCAATGGTCAGTGTAGCCTAAGGACTGCATAAGGCAGCACCAAGTCTTTAAGACATTGCCCCCAAATAGTAATGCAAAACATTCTACCTGTGTGTGTATACACGTGAGGGCAGAAGGTGACAGCAGGTGGGAAACTGACTCTCTGTGAAGCTCTCATGTCACTCTGGTGACTGTCAGAACAGCAAAAGCGAACAAATTACTATCTTAGGTGGCTAGAGCTGAGAACAAATAATTTGACTCAAACTTAGGGCTATTTATTTTGTAGGAGTCAATTTAATACCATGACTGAGTTTTTACAAGTATTTCTCTTCATTTCGGAGTTTTCACCAAATTAACTGTCAGGTTATGGAAACTTTAACTACTTTTTTTTCTAAGAAGCCCAGTTTGTTTGTTTATCTCTCCCAAACTTCACCTATGGTAGTTTTCACATTTCTTTACAGTCTCTCTTCCTACGCAAAAATGGATGTATTGCAAAAAAAAAAAAAAANTTAAAAAAAAAAAAAAAAAAAAAAAAAAGAAAGAAAAAAAGAGGGACTTTTAAAGTCAATTAATTATGTATTCATAAATTGTCACACACTCTACATTATTGCCATTAGAACTATGGTTACATGAAATTAAAGAATAAAACTAGACTGTGGGCACTGTTTTAGAGAAAAAGAGACATCACTTGTTATTTTTTCATTATTATAAGCTGAAGTTAATTTCCTTTTCATATTTCTAAGTGGAAAAGGTGATTGCCTTAGCAAAAATGGAGAATAGTTACTATTGGTAACTTTGTGAAACACTCTAGTTATTCTGCAGTGGAATGACATCATGTAGTTCATGTCATGTAAGACCTGCTAAAGTACCTAAACTAAAAGGACTCTGCAGGACACCTTTTTTCTTTTAATATTTTATAATACTGTCACATGCACTTTTAAACACCCAATTAATTTTTATGAATGTTCTGTATTTTTCTGAAAATAAACCCAAGGTGAATATATGTGTGTTTTAAAAGTGGCTACCTTGCACTAAATTTCTCCTGGAAAATTTCAGCTAATATAGCAAAGCAGAAACAGTCATTTGAGCCACAGTATAATTTCCCTCAGATTTTTCTGTCATCAGTCATGAAAATTCAATATAAAGAACAACCTGTTTCTCTGTTTCCTTTCTGTTATACATCTCAGTTTGAAATAACACAGCATTTTGCCCTGTAATTGCCACACAAACACCTGCTCTTGAATCTGAACTGTGCAGGACAACATACAGCTGGAAAACTGTGACTGCTGTTACCACAGATCAACGCTTATGGGAAGAATGGAATGATACATCCTGTGGCAGCAATTAAATTATTGTCTTGTGGAACTGAAAATTTCTCCCCAAGTACAATCTAAATCCTATAAACGGTCTTGCTGAAGGGAAAATGCAAAGATTGCTTTAAAAAAGACCTCACTGAAAGATTCATGTTCTTTTTACTTTGCACAATTCATCCCTGCAAGGATAACTTATGAATATATGCTTTAGCAACAATTCCTCATATTAACACCTTCAGACAGCTATGAATTGCACACATTAGGCAGGAAGATTTTTCTATGTAATATAAAATTTTCACAGTTCAGCCACATGTTGCAGAGCAGTAGTAAAAGAGCTCCCATTTATTTAATCTCTGCAGATCCCTTTGCTTCTTTATCTGAAGTGAGAGGAATTAATGGTAGTTAGTCATGTGCTTTTAGAAAAGTTTCCTTCCTTACATTTTTGAGTTCTCGTTAAGAGATATGGCTAAACTAAGTACAGAAAATCCTTTAACAAGCAATAACCATGTCAGATAAATTAATTGGTAAGTAATGGCCAGAATGTTAAAGCTCGTCAAGCATTGAGCAGTCCTGGGTAACAATGAGAGGTAAGTATTTAAATATCTTTAAAACTCTCATTAATAACAAAAAAGCATAATAGGTAAAAATATTCTGACCTCACTTCCTGCTATTTTTCTTCAGCAAGTTCATTTGTAAAAGCTACCTGAAAAATGGAATTGGATATAGTTAGTGAGCAATATTTATCACTGTACAATGACTTAAAAGCAGTGCACGTGTACTTAATAATCAAAGCACTGCAACTCAGATAAATTGGAAAGTGGTAAGCAAAACCAGAATTTTGAGTGTTGATATTAATTTAACTGATTAAATTATGATATTCCAAACCATCTATTCTTTAAAATTATCTTCCTTTATGAACAAAACATTTCTGTCATCAGTACTTACTAAAAATCTTATGTTCGTTCACATGCAATCTGCTTTGCCATGGGTAGCAGCACTGAGAGTGAAGTAGAGCATTGCAATGGGATGGGGAGACTAAAGTACAAAGTGCAAACTGAAAAAAAAGATGCACTAACACATGTGCTAGAACATATGTTCACAGTGCTGATGGATCTGGCAGACAGCGAGGCTTAGCTTGTTTCAGACAGCCTAAATGTCAGAAACAAATGAAAAAATCCTGAAGAACCATTTCTAGTGCAAGTGACAACACTTGCACATGGACAAGAACATGGAGCCAAGACAAATGCAGACTGACAGAATAGTAGATAATAAGTAGAAATAAAGCTTGCACACCAACAGCTTCAGGCAGATTAGGACAGTGAGGACATATAATGTTACAGTCAGAAATGTTTAGAATGTTCAGCGTGTTCAGGGAAGGCTTTGTAATTTTTCAAGTAGGTTTGCCAATGTTACTGGATAATATTATCCAGTAATACTAATAATATGGAAGGAGTTCATTGCTGGCAAAAAATACAGGAGACTTGATCCATGATCTTGACAAATCTCAAAAAGAATAATGTTAATCTCCATATCCCAAGCAAAGTCTTAGAAGATGCTCTTCATTAGAAGTGATAATTATCACTCCATGACTCACAACATTCAGAATTTATCATCAACTTCCAAGTTAATTGCATGTGTTATTGTGATTATTATCAGTCTGATTGACACTGAATATGTTTTTCTGGAACTGTTTATAAATTGTTAAGACATCAGCCAGTAAAGTGTATTTTGTTGGCACTTATTCAGTTGTAAAAACAGGGAGAAAGAGAAGTGGAAAATGAATAGAAATATTTCTGTTTTATCAGACTGACCATAACCAAGTTGTAATGACCAAAAACTAAGGTTTTGAGGCAAAGATGAAAAAAATGGTACATAGGTGTATTTCGTATGCCACAGAAAGGATGCTTTTATAGCCCCTGCTATTTACAGTGCAGAATTATACATTTTACCTCTGTTTTAACACATTACTGTCAAACTAAAATTACATGTACACACTGAAGAAACTCTTTGGTGACAAGTTAGTGTACTGTAAGCAAAGCTGTCTCAACATCTGCACAAATTAACAATTTGATCCAACAGCTTTAACTCTGATAAAGTTCCTATTGATGTACCTATGTAGTACAAGGCAATTTAAGTAGTGAAATGACTTTTTGTCATTAGGCATTATCAGACTTGCAAAAAAAGTAAGCTCTTCTGGCCAATTTAGCCTTTGTTAAGTAATTACCATGCTATATAAGCACTTGTGGCTCACTGATAGCCAGGTTGCTGAAAGTCAGATTGTGTGAAGGATGACATCCTACTATCTTCACTATTTTGAGCCAGCCTTTGTGTAGCCTCTACCTGAGCCCAAGGAGCAGTTAGTGAAATCACAATGAAGCCTGTCATGCACTTCTATATGAGTCTAGGGATGCCTGGAACTCTTCAATCTGTTTAGAGGTGAACGGATCATGGCTGGCTCTGAAGGCTGAATCTAAGATAATACTGAGTCTAGAAAATGAAAAGAGTTTTAACGAATAAAAATTCCAGTGGTTATTATCTCTGAACTTTGTCCAATGAAGAATTCTAAATATCAATATGCATTTGCATTTTTCATTCTGCTTGAAAAAACAAGTACTACAGTAGTAGTCCAAGTCTGAACTGGACTAAGCTTAATAAATATGGAATCTGGATGCCTATATGACAATTTAGATTGGTTCCTCAAATTACTGATGTGCACTGATGAAAACTTGTGAGTTTAATGACTTGAGGCACAACCTTCACCATTATATTATGCTTTACGCATGAGCAAGTCAGTCTGGGACAGAAGGATCAGAATAACAAAAAATTATGAAATAAGAATATATCTTCGCACTGATACAATGCATATAGTAAAGGTATTTAGAATAGATCCATTGTGATGCAGTTACTTAAGCACTGACAAGGCATGTACTTATTTATGCTGTGGGGCCAAATACTGTTTTATCTACAAATTTGATTGTGGCAAACTTTCTTTGCCATGTAAGGCTTTTTTGGTATGTGATTTGGAGCTTATTCCAGCCCAAGTCTGCTAATAGTCTCCCACAGAGATTAATTTTTTTCTCCCTCTTCCCCCCCTATATATTTAGTACCATAATGAAATATTTCCCTCTTCACCTTCTCAAAATTAGACCAGTTTGTGTGCTGAACAAATGGAGTTGATAACTTCAGTCATGATATGAGTCTGAACGGGGAAGATCCTAGAGGACAGAGATCTATGATGTTTGAGCTGGATACAGGTAAAGAAAATGATGATAATGATGATCATACATAATGATAACTGTAATGGTGTTTATTATGAAATTAAATTCTCACACACTCCCTACTAACAGCAGAAGATATTAATCACTTCGGGGAATACTATATTTATCCTAGCAGCAATCCCTTGCATTCAAGTCAAAATGCCCAAACCATATGCTTCAAAGTTTGAAAAATTTCTTGTATATTTCAAGAAAAATAGCTTGTATATCTCATGGACAGCATACACAAAATATGTGAATGTGTGCACTAGAAGCTTTAGTAATACATTAACTAGGGAGTCACAGAAAGTTTGGTGGTTTTCTCTTGTAAATTTAAACCTTTACACTTTACCACATCACCATATTTGCACTCTGTACTGTAGATCTCACATAATTACCTACATGCTCACTTGTGCAGTAGAACATTACAAATTATGTCCAACCACACCTAACAATGACTTACCAGGGATGAATAAAATGTTAATTTCCAAGAAAGACAGAGTATATTAAACATTTTCCATTAACACAATAGTTGGAAAATATGGTGCGATCTTGCAGGCTCATCTGTGTTCAGACAACCATAAAGAGATTTAATGCTGCAGATATTTGTGTTCAATCTTTGCTTTAGGAATCTGGATAGTTCCATTCAGGTAAATGGGACTGTATTGTTTAATGTTAAAATGCTTTTTGTAAGCTTTCAGTCAGTGCTAAGACTAAGAAAGCAGACAAAAAAAAAAAAATAAAATCAAACTTCCAGTGTTAAGCTTTCAGAGATATTCTTAAAACATTCTTAAGTTAGCTGAAGAATTTCATGGTCCACTGCTCAGGTGAGTGATTAGAGAACAGGCTGCTAGGCATTTGAGTCAGATATTGATTGAACATCATGAGAAATCAATTTTGAGAAGCTCTTTCAGTATGTTTATACAAGAATTGGTAATTTAAAATACATAGCAGACACAATGTCAGGAACTATTAATGCTATTCCAAAAGATCAGAGATCCAGTTTAATTTCTAATTTGTGAGAAGAGGACTCCTGAGGAGCTGAGAGGAAGTTTCACCAAGTTCCTACTAACCATTATTTCATGCTAAGACAGATTTCTGAAGATATGGGACATAAAAGACACAAGATAAAACCCAAAAATGAGAAAGAGAAATCAAATGGTTAAAGTTGTTGTTAGTGGTAGTCTCCCTTCTTTTCATTCTCTTCATGTAAATTCTTTTAAACAGTACACAGGTAATTTAGTTAACTGATGCCACTCAAGGCAAGAGATTCTCTATTGTTCAGGAAAATTATATTTACATGAAAATTACTAGTATCAGTGTTAAGTACCTGTGACAGTCTAAGAGTAAAGAGGAAATGAAGGTTTGCAGTAGAGATGAAATCTTTCATTAAAGTAGGTGATGTAATGAATAGAGGTTTTTTTTTTCAATTAGGTCATCACATCTAATAGTGGAGGTTACATAAATAAAATAAATGTTAATGAAAAGTAATCTCACTTTAAGGAAGTGAGCAGGATGAATTCAAGTTAGCAGTCTGTAATTTGAAGTGATATCTGCCCAAGGCATTTAGTAACACATACTTGCAAAAAACCCCTAAGTTTCAAAGCCTTCAAAGTACTGTATTTTTAATTTCTTAGGTAACTTAATTGAGTAGTCACCTGTAGAAGATAATTCATGATTCTTGTATTGAAACAATGTAATCTTTTTCTTACACATAAAGAAAAAAAAAAGAAGAGAAATTGAATGCTTGTTGAATCACAATAGCTCAAACATTTATAGATGTGAAAGACTTTGGATGAATATTGCTGTGAATAATTTAGACATAGCAAAAATTTTCTAGGATTAAATAAAGACCTATTAGATGAAAGGACCATTTGCTACCAATGTTAGCAATAGAAGTTCCACCCTTGAGTAAGTTAAAATAAATAGAAATATACAGAAGAAGAAAAACAGTCTGAACAGATGGACTGCTTTAAGAAGCATCTGCTATAGATACTGGGTTAGTAATATTTTACAGACAAAATAAATACAAGTTTGTTATAAGGATGGTCTTAAACCACACAATGAGCATAAACAACACAATGACTACTGGATACTGCCAACTCCCAGAAAGGAGCTACCCTCCTGTAGCTACACAAACATTGATGTCCCTTCTTCCACACCTTTGAGGCAGCACATCTTAGCTTTTTCTGTGCTTGTCATCATAACAGCACTTTCACAGTTATTCTACCTCCCAACTAACTGGAAATAAAAGAAATTCAGCATCTTACTACACAAACCATGTCTGATGTGAACATTTACACGTTACTTAAATTACTATTTAAATCATACCCTTGTAGCGTATTTTAAAGAAACAAGACAAAATACGAGGAAAGAAAGAAAAGAAAGAAGGAAAGCAAGGAAGAAAGCAAGAGACAAAGCAAGGAAGGAAGCAAGGAAGCAAGAAAGAAGGAAAGGAAGCAAGAAAGAGAGAAAGAAAGAAAGAAGGAAAGAAAGAAGGAAAAGGAAAGAAAGGAAAGAAAGGAAGAAAGAAAGGAAGAAAGAAAGGAAGAAAGAAAGGAAGAAAGAAAGGAAGCAAGAAAGAAAAGAAAGAAAGAAAAGAAAGAAAAGAAAAGAAAGGAAGAAAGAAAGGAAGAAAGAAAGGAAGAAAGAAAGGAAGAAAGAAAGGAAGCAAGAAAGAAAAGAAAGAAAAGAAAGAAAAGAAAGAAAGAAAAGAAAGAAAAGAAAGAAAAGAAAGAAAAGAAAGAGAGAAAAGAAAGGAAAGAAAGGAAAGAAAGAAAAGAAAGAAAAGAAAGAAAAGAAAGAAAAGAAAGAAAAGAAAGAAAAGAAAGAAAAGAAAGAAAAGAAAGAAAAGAAAGAAAAGAAAGAAAGAAAGAAAGAAAGAAAGAAAGAAAGAAAGAAAGAAAGAAAGAAAGAAAGAAAGAAAGAAGAAAAGTCTGCCTCAAAGCAAATTGATTTGAAAATCAAATAAGGAGCTGGCTTTTGGGATTCACTTTGAACTCTTAAGATTTACCCATGTGTGAAACTGTGAGTTTTAATCCTCCAGAAATGGACTTCTCAAAGGAAAAATGAAGTTTCAACAATTTAGTCCAAGGACCATAATGTTTCATAATTAAAGATTTTTCTCTAAAATTGCAATGTCAAGCACAACTGAATTCCTGGTAAGGCGGGAAGCCCTGGAATAATGCTGATAATGCTTATTCTACAAAAATGAATGTCTTTTCTTCGCTTCAGTAGCAATAGTTTCTCTGTAGTAATTATTTTGACTGACCTTTAGGAAAGAGTAAACACTTCAGATCTTTTACTGCAGGCACTAACAACCTGGGCTTCCCAGAAATGCTAAAGGGATTCAGCACCTTTGAAATGTTTTGCCTTTTACTGAAAGACAGTTAACATTCAAGATCAATACTACCTATACATTGCTGTCATAATTAACACTGGGTGTCTTGAAAGACAGTAATTTAAAGCTTGCCTTTTCTTAATGAATTTTTGTATTATGAATATTTAATGATTATTAGAAATAACATGGGAAATAAATAATATTGATTAAAATATTACAAATAACTACAATTAAAAAGTGCATTTTTTATAAAAATCCCCAACACTTACATTCAGATTTCTAGCATACTTCAACACATGCTTTATTAGTCAACAGTATTTAGAGAAAGTGAGTGCTGCTCTCAAAATACTGACTGTTCATTAGAAGTGCATGTTATTAGAATACCTGGGGGTTAGATTTTCATATTTTCTGATGGTTATAATTCTGCTATTAAGAGTAGTAATTCCACTCTGCCAGACACTATAATAAGTGGAATAAGTTATTATCAATCCGTTTGCTGGAGGGCAGGAAGGCTCATAAAGAGATCTGTACAGACTGGAACAATGGGCTGAGGACAATGGCATGAGGTTCAACATGGACAAGTGCCAGGTCCTGCACTTGGATTGCAACCCCATGCTAGGCTGGAAGAAAGGCTGGAAAGCTGCTCAGTGGTAAGGAACTTGTGGGTGCTGTTTGACAGCCAGCTGGATATGAGGCAGCAGTGTGCCCAGGTGGACAAGAAGGCCAATGGTATCTTGGCCTGTATCAGAAATACTGTGGCCAATAGGACTAGAGAAGTGATTTTCCCATTATACTCAGCACTGGTGCAACTGTAGCTCAAATCCTGTGTTGAATTTTGGGGCCCCCAACGTCCCAAAGTACATTGAGTTGCTGGAATGCGTCCGAAGAAAGGCAATGAAGGTGGTGGAGGGTCTAGAAAACACGTCCCATGAGGAGCAGCTGAGAAAGCTGGGCTTGTTTAATCTGGAGAAGAGGAGGCTCAGGGAGGACCCTATTGCTCTCTACAACTACCTGAAAGGAGGCTGTAGTGACATGGAGCTCGGTCTCTTTAGACATGTCTCAAGGAAAGGGTAAGAAGAAATGACCTAAAGTTGCACCAGGGGAGGTTCATATTAAATATTAGGAAAAAAAATGTTCACTGAAAGAGTGGTTAGGCATTGGAGTAAGTTGCTCAGGGAGATGGTGGAGTCACTGTCTCTGGAGGTGTTAAAGAGGTGACTGGATGTGGCATTTGGGGATGTCATTTAGGGGTGATTATGGTGGTGCAGGCTTGATGGTTGGACAAGATGGTCTTGAATACCTCTTCCAACCTTGAGCATTCTCTGGTTACTGAGTGAAGCAACTTGAAAATATCTTACACTGAGCTACTTTGGGATAAGTAACAATAGCAAATGATTTATACATTTAGTAGACAAAGTAAGAATTACAGAATCACAGAGTATCCTAATTTGAAAGGGACTTACCCCTCTTTTACTGGTATCTCAAGTAACACATCAATTCAACATACTTTTTAATTCACAATTCAGAACATCCACTACAAGTCTTTCATAATGCCTCTCAGAATTTAAGTGTGGGAAATTGTCCAAAACTCTCAAATCTCAGATAAAGTCATCTCCCCAAAGTCAACAGCAAGCCTCCTACATATCAAGACAAAAATTTCTACGCCCTTAGTTACATTCAGGTCTGTTATACAAACACACCCTACAGTAATTCTCATGGGTAAGCAGGTATAGCCTCTGTGGTACCCCCATGGCCATCCCACCAAGTACAGAAGTCAAGATTACAGTTCAAAAATTGGTTTAGCCTCTTACGACCAAGGCAGTAGAAAAATACACGCATAAGCTCATATGCAAAATGGGATAGTAGTATTCTAAAAAAATATGATGCTTATTACCTCTGTAATTGTTTTATTCTGTGGAAATTAGTACTGGCTGCTTTTACTTCTTACTGAAGCACTGTGCTGGGCTCTTCTCAACAAAACCACTGCTGAGATCCAACAGTACATTTCTAAGTTTCTCACTGGTCCCAGGTGAAGAAATCCCTCCCATTACAAAAAGAAAGAAGTAGAAGAATCCACTGCCATACATATACAAAGTCCTGTGTCTACTCTCTAGGCAGCATGAGAGACCCAAGGACAAATAAAGGTGTTCTCACTGTACACAGATGTTCTCATGGTACAGAATGCGATACACACACACACATACGCACTTGTTCTATCATGCTCTGCAGTCCTCTCTTCCAAACACACCAATTAAACAGCCTCTTGTTTAGCCTAAGAAAATATCAGCAAAAATTTTTAAAACTGGATTTTTGGTTCTCTACATGAAATCGAAACCCATATACATAAAATTCAAAATAATTTAGCCCTCAGACAAAATCCTACTTGCCACTTACATTGGGATCTTAATGAAGGAATATAAAAATATAATTTCAAACCAAGTGGCTTTTCCACTTGCTTATTTATTGCAGATTCAAAACCTAAACACAGTGTCTTGTCAAAACTGAGCAGCAACATTAATCATTATCTATAAATACGTAGAATATGCATACCTGACTAAGAATTCCATGTTTTTTTCACATAACCTATTTGCAGTATTTTTGTTACTAAGCAACAAAATGAACAAAATTCTTCTATTACCCAAAACACTTGCATTATTGCCAGGGTCGCCTTAATACAACTTTATTATCTCAATTGCTTCACTTGCTGAGCATGTGGAGCAGCAGATTAGGGATAATTAGACAAGGAATGAATGAAACTCCAGTGCAATCACATCCTGAGACACAAATGAACTATTGATTTTGATGATTCTACTAACAGCCATTTAATATGCATAGCTACTAAACCTTTGAATTGATATGACTTCACTCTCAATATGTTGTTAAATGTAGTCTGAGTTCTGGATGAGGAAATGATATTCAGCCTTTATGACACTGCATAGCATTCATGGTTATTAAACACAATTAAGCAATGCAGAAAAAGCGTGAAGGTTGAAGGAAAGCTCACCAGGGCAGCTTTAAATATGACCTGGTTTCTGAGGTAAGATGAAAGGAAGAAAATAAGGTAAGGTGCCTTTCCAACATGTTCACCCATCCATGGCATGTAGCATTTCTCAAGATGTTTTCTAGCATAAATCATATGTGTGTTTTAAAAATGGGGAAGGAAATAGTGTGTAAACTAGGTAAAATCTGTGATGTCCCTATCAGAGCATTATATAATATGATTAATGAATTATGTGCCAACAACTGTATATAAACTAATGTCTTGAGAGAGGTTAAAACTGACTTTCAAAAATGCTTTTATAAACATTTTTGCCTTCAGTTATATAATTACAATACAGGTAACAGAAACTAGTGGAGTTAACCTGGATTTATATACGTGTAACTGAAGAGTTGCATTTTCTTAAACTCCAGAGGAATTGCTTTTTTTGGATTAAAATCTGGTTCTCTCAAGCAGTTTAACAAATATTTCACAGCACATTACTCAATGAAGAGGTACAGAGGAGAAAGGGAAGACTGCTATGCATAACTGATAGTATAGACATTACTTTTATAAAAAAATCACATGAACACAAATATTACCAAGATAGTAAGGCTAATGCCCATAATTTTATAACTTCAATAAAACAGGTCAGATTTTCATACACCATAGTTTAACATAGATTTAGATCAACCACAGTGCCCAGAAGTCCTGCACTCTGATAACTTCTTTGAATTTGAGACAGAGGAAGCAGCAGTATAAATGAGATCATACCCCATTTTCCCAAGTGGTTGAGATCTCATTGCACATCCAAAAATTCAAGGGCAAAGACAAGAATAATGTACTGAGAATCAAGAGCAGTGAGCCTCGCGCATCCTCATTCTAGTGGTCAGGCTTCAAAAACAGCTACTGGAAGTTAACCTGAAAGCTTAAAAATATAATTCCTTTTAAACCTGAGGTTCACTCATAAGGTTTAGTTGTCTACATAGAAGATTTTGTGTGCATTTCCTCAGGCCACTTTGCAAACAGGCCTTACACTGTGTAACTCCAAAATAGACACCATTTCTGCATAACAGAATTGTGCTTGTTTGGATTTAATGCTATGACCACAATTGCTGTACAGCTTTTGGTTCACACTCAATAGCATCTTGAAACACAAGTGTCTTAAGCATACACCTCAGACCACTGCAGAGTTTGAGAACACCACAACTTCTCAGCTTTTTAAGCATTATAATGAGTCTATGTATTCCTAGATGAGCACGGGCCTCAATTACCTGATGGTCAAAAGAGGAGACATCAGCATACTGTATTACCGGTATGCTGGGGTCTCTCATCAGGCACTATGCCTTTCAAAACAAGATGATGATCAGTGCATGTCATGACTGGGATTTTGGTCTATGACAGGGGTAGTAAACTCAAGGCAGTAGAGGCTCCAAGGAAACTTTCAGCTGCCCCATCACAATGGATATGCTTCAGACTTGCTCTACGTTCTGAAAGCACTGCTAGGATTTCAGAGCACAGGCAATAGTAACAACTGGAGTGACAGCCTTATTTTGATTCTGACAAAAACAAAATTGGGAAAAGAAGCAGAGGAAAAGGTGGAAAGCAAGGATTTGATAGGTTAGGGAATGAAGAACTTGCAGGGCAGAAATCTGAGGACAAGATCCTCTTGTAAAGAGTGGCAGGATGTATGCCACAGACCTGTTTGTGTGTGTTTATTTGAAGAAGGTGGTTAACAAGGAGGCATTCTTCATATATTAGTTTGGATTGGACTTCTTAGAAGTAGGGCAGCACAAGGTAAGATTGAACTCAGTCACTAAAACACCCCTCACACGAGTCCTGCAGTGAAGAGTCAAACCAAGCACTACTCTGGCTTGTGCACATTTCTAGTGGTGAGTGAGCAGGTGATGCAAGGTGTTGCAGGCACTTTGAATGGAGCAGAGTCATCTAGGGGTTCCTCTGGTGACTGATACTATCAGTGGTGTGAGCAAAAGGAGTCGGTGTGGTGGGAGAAGCAGTCTGACAGCAGTTTATACCCTGTAATATTTTTTGCTGGCTAGGGAAATAGCAAGCAGATTTTATTAATTTTCTGTGAAATGATTTGTTATTTTTTAATAAGATAAACTTCATTGGCATAGCCTGCCATAATTTGGCCTGAAATCACTAACAGGAGTTAAGACAGAGACCTTCTAAACTTTCCTGTGTTGACATAGCAAAAATACTAGCCAGGGATTTAACATAACTTTGAATTACACTAGGGAAACAACTGTTATCTTGCTGGGAAGACAGGAAACATCAAACTCTCCTTGGGATGTCTCTCAAGGGAGGTGCTCAACACAGCAGGGAAGGTGAGGCTGCAGCTTCCTGTCAAAAATTCAGCTGTGGATAATTAGGAGATACTTGAGTTATGAACCTAAGAGCCAAGAATCAGGGTTTCAAAAAGAAAACAAAACCTCAAAAAGACCATCTGCCCTCTGGGTGGTGGAAAAGGTCTGGTGTTTGGTGCTGCTAACTCATGCACTGTAGTGAGATCTTCACCAGTACTAACTACAAGATTCAAACTAACACCTTGCATATCATGAAGTCTTCTTCCCATAAATAAAAATATAAACTACTGAAAACCATAGATAACAACATTTTTTTACTATAAACTAATGTTTTACCTAATGCCCCAGCCCAATAGATCTATTTCAGTAAGCTTTCAAAGCTGTAAAACATATTTGGCTGTAAGTTATGTTTACATGGTGGTCAAGAAATTCACAAGAATTATGGCAAGAGGCTTTCCAAAGGGAGAACTATTAGATTATATCCATTTTTATTCTGTGAGAGTAGCATTATTCTAAAAAAAAAAGTAAGTCTTTTAATGCATTGCTTTTATGATAGTGATTTGAATTTTAGAATGATTTAAGGGGACAAAAATCATTCTTTAAAAGTACTTATTGAGAAAAAAATAATTTTTATAGGATGGGCCACCATATTGCTTGAAAATGGTTAAAGAAAACTGAATATACGAATACTTGCCAAATATTCCAGTGAATGACATACACATAGTTAATTGAAGAAGCTACTATCACTTTCAGACAACTGATGTACAAAAAAAATCTTCAGTCGTGACCTATAAAAATAAGTATTAAGAAGAGATCCACAAAAACTCATCTGAAAAGCATGTGTGGCTCTGTCTAGGACTGCAGTCCTTAGAATCCACCTAAATCTTTGCATAACTGTAGTAGCCAGTAACACATTTTTCAAGGCTCCCAGCATTGTGCGTATCTGTGTGCGTGTGTGTGTGCCTGGACATGCATATATCCAGCTATATGGAAAAGATTCACTTTGCCTGATCAAGGGTCTCTATTTCACACCCTGCTGTCAGTATTACATAATAAAATATCCATTGGATAAAAAATGTAAACAGTCTGTGGAATAAAATCTTCCACTTCCATAGGGAAACTATGCTACCTACTGATAACTCACTAGATTTCCCTTCCTCTGGCAAGTGTATATGGCATAATTTTTACTCCCGCAATTACCACACATTAAAAGAATGATCTTGGTCTTTCCTATTGTTTGGAAGAAAGTAGGTAACTCCAGGAGACAGATCTGAGCAGCTATTGCCAAAGGCATGCAAACAGGCACTTGCAGCCTGCCCAAAATAATGAAGTGATACTACATAAATCCCTTAAACAGACGTTTCCTACCAGAAGCAAAGGGCTGTATGCTGATTCTTTGGAATGCCACTTAACAGCAGCAATTCCTAACTGTGCAAACATGCATATGTATGAACATTACAGTCATTAAATGCCTCAGTAGGGATGGAAGAAGCACTCTCCAAGCATATAAAAGGAATGCTGACAGAATCTTTGTGTCTCCATCTATCTTTTCCCTCAGAAGGGATAATTCAGACATACAGCATCTCTCAAGATTATCATACTTGCCCCCAGAGAGGTGATATTCTACAATAAGGAGTACCATACATTTTCATCCTTGTTTATATCCCCCCAAAATATAGTATTTATTAATGCATTCTGCAGATATGAGCCAAAGGATCTCTACTAACTTATTCACTGGGCTGGCTTGTTTTTGAGAAGCAATTCTGCTGAACTGCAACACAATACTGTTCAATCATTCATAGATGCCTTGGCTTTTCACAGCTAGAAGGAGTCAATAGATTAAATCATCAGCAATGTGACCAACCACACACAAGAAAGCAGTCTTACAGTTCTGTTTTAGATTACAATGACTTTTTTAAAAAAATTGTTTTACATGGTACTGATCAGACTACACTGTCACAAGAAATAACAGTGCAATACAGAAAACTGGTAACTAGTAACCATTTACACTCATTGCTCCATTCAGTCCATGTTTCACACTAATAATTAAAAGTTTGTCATGTTCTTTTCAACACTTTGAGTTCTAAACAAACGAATAATTAGCTTGGACAATGTTTCTGGTAGCCCTTCCCCCCTGTTTTACTGCTTGCTATTTAGCTAAAACCTGACTTTTCTGTAACAATAAAATATGCTTTTATCAAAACTCTGTGATGCAAAAGGAACACTTTGAAAGCTACCAAGTGGCAGCAGCTCAAGATCTCAGCACAGCGACAACAGCAAGTGCTGAGTCAGCTCAGGGTTAATAAAAAGTTTTATTTTCCTTGCCATTCACTTTGGCTCATCCTTTTCATCTGTAGTAGGCTACTCTGAAAACAAGTAAGTACTTTGAGCCATTGAATCAAGACCAGCAATAGAGAATAAAAAGAAATAAGAAAATGATAGTTGTATAGATCTGGCAAACACATTTTATGGACATCACTCACTTAAAACAGTCTTCCTGATTCTTCCTGCACAACATACAATCACAAAGCCCATTAAAGAAACTGGCTGTGCAAATTCCCACAAAAACTAATAGCACAGACATCATTACATGAACTTTATGAAGTATATGCAAGTAAATGCAAATCCATGAGAAACTCACCTGCTTTGGCTCAGAACTCTTATATGGAATCTTAAAATGAAATTTACTGAAGTTCATTAATGGATTGATATCTTTGAACTGATTAATAACTTTGAAGTCTAAGTTTTCAATTTTGTACTCTTCTCATGAATTCAAGAGCTCAGACCCTTAGAGTCTGAATGACTACAATGAAAAAATAATCTATGATAAAGTTTCTGATATATATCCCATTTTTCTGAGTACAACACAGCACTGCTAAAACTAATAAGCAGTTATTCAAATTTGACTAGAGAGATTTAATGTCATTAATGCAAAAATGTCACTTTGCTAGAATATAAACACTTGCTTGTTCTGCCTGTAATAACTGGGAATTTTAGGGTAAAGGACACTGATGAGTTCTTTTTGCTGATAAACATTACAAGTTTAATCTCAATTTTTAATACAGCTCACTTTCCTCAAATGTATATTGCAGCACAAGTATTTCTAAAATAAAAGTGAAAACTCAGTGCAAAGCAGTCTGGCAAGAAGCCTCACCCATAAAAATCTCCCAAAGACTTGGATGCTAAAGGAATGGGTAAAGGCAGCCTCTCTCCCCATATCTTTTTTGTTTGTTTGTTTTTGTTTTTTGTATTATCTTTAGCTTGCAAATTGTGGTTGGTTGAGAAAGAAACTGAATGCTCACAGACTGCTGTCAGCTCTGCCCCAGCTAGTTCTATCATCTGGAAAGTGGTTTCTGTATTTTCTTCAACTTCTTGTAAAAATTTCTTGTAAGGAGTAAAGACTTTTCTCTGTTGTTGCAGTGAACTGAAGGTTTGTGCCTCTACTTTTGCAACTTCGCAAAAATACACAGATAAAGATTTAATGACAGTGCAATATTAAGGGGTGAACTTTCTATTTTCACAGAACATAAAGGAAAGTCTTATTTGTTCTGATTTGTGCTCAAATGAAACAATGAAACTGCTGTTACTGTTTCTGTAGCACACTTGCTTTTAGGTCTTTCTGCTCATTTAGGTCTTGAGGAGAGGTTCAAATGTAGATAAGGAATCTTCAGAGTAACTGAATGCTGAAAGTCTCTCAGTACTCCAATAAGCTGGATTTACGATTCAGAACTTCAACAGCACTGGATGAAAACCAAGGGAGATCTTGTAAAGCCTCATATATCAGAAAAGAAGTGAGCTATACCTCTGGCTGGGAAGGGATTATAATGATGCAGGAAACTTTTCTTTGGTGATATTTTAAAATATTTTATTTTCCTTAAAATTTAACGTTTCACACCCATATCTTCCCAGATGAATTTTTTCTGGAAAAAGGTTGATAATTCTACAGACGCTAAAGCTGAAAAATCATCTTTGTGACAGGTACTGGTCTGAGATAGAAGAGCATGCTTGCACTTAGAAAATACTGAGATTCAGCATCTAACAGATGCAAGTCCTTTTATAGTTCCATAGTTCATAAGAGAAATGATGCAAGGGCTATTCAGATGGAAGGATTTATCACTCGTAGGTACATTATGGTAGTGTGAGGAGAAAGTAAAGCACTGGGAAGAGTCAAATCCAGTCACAAAAACTTACGAGAAGCTGTCAACTGCACACCAACAGGCAGCTAAGAGTTGAGCTAGAAGTCCTTCCAGAATTTTGCAGTTTCACATGTGTGGAGATTGAAGAGGTGGTGAGCTGTCTTAGATGTCTGAACTGAAGGGAGTGACAAGTCTTCATGTAAATAAAAAGCTGTTTGTAGAGGAAAAGACTATCTCAAATTCATGGTAGACAAGACAGAACAAACCAGGCCTAACTGCTTGCAGCATGGTAGATTAACAGTAGACTGTAGCAAAAACCTTCTCACTGTAGGAGACATAAAGCAATGGAATAGATGGCTAGGGAAAGTGAAGATATCTTCATAAAACAAGATTAGACAAAAATACATCATGAATTATGTCTGTAGAGGTATCTGACAACTTCTCATGCATCACTGATTTGCTTTGTGCTTGGTCAGCCTAAAAAATCTGTAAAGATTTACAGATTTAAGATTTAAAGCTGCTTGTCTTCCCAGAAGGCTGTGTAAGAGATTTCATAATTACTGTAATTTGATCTGACTGAAAGCAAAAAGCAAACCTTTTTAAGTCACCAGAGAAAAAACAACTCCTGTTTCTTGCAGGTTACAGCTAGAAAACACTGTAAGCTGCAAGTGGTGATTCAGGAGCCACTATATGCTCTTTTCATGAGCTCAGTGGGATACAACAAACCCCTTGGTCTGTAATCTCGTGATTCTTCCCAGTTTTAGCAGACCTCTCATTTGGCAAGTTTTTGCATTAGAAGACTAATTTGGAGATCAGAACAGTCATCTTCTGTATTCCCCACAACCCACTAAGTGAAACTCAAGTCCTTGCCATACACAAGTCCTCAGAGGCTGCTCTGCAGCTGGGGAAGTTGTGCAGCTTCCTCTGACACACCTACCTCCACATCCTTCCACTGAATTTAAATGAGCTCTCTTGACAACTGATCGCCAGTCAAAGTATCAGGTGCAGGGAAAACAGCAGCAAGATATTCTGTGCCTGACAGTGCCATTTCATAATTCTCTCTCTTTATATATAAATATGAAAAGGCATTTTAACTACTCTCTTTTAATGTCAGATTCTTATGGCTTTTTTTTTTCCCCCAGACTAAAGACAGCAATCATATAAAGCTCCTGGTGAGTGTACTCACAGCTCTATTTATGGATGTAAAAATATAAATTGCTGTCTTTACAGAGAAAAACAGGGATTTCAATATTTGTGAGGTTGTGAATATGTGACAGAATTTGTTGTCCTCAGATGCTTCCACACAGCCTAAGAAAAGGAATGAAATTTGACATTCTGTGGTATCTGGCAGCTGCCAGCCAAAGAAAAAAAGTGTTCCCACTCTCTTAAGCAGTTTGTCCAGTTTGCAGGAAGAACTGATATATGACACAAGAGCTCAACCATTCTATCAGAGGGATGATTAAACCACCCTGTGCCTGTCTCCCATTGAACAGGTAACACAGCACATAATCAGCCTTCAGTGGTAGTGGAGTCTTGGGCTAAAGGAAGAAATAATTTAAGAATTATTTTGCTTTTTGTCATGTTAAAACCTGCATCAGGGCTTTTCTTTAGTTCTACCTTGCATAATTTGCTTGTTTTTAATATGAAAAATTCACAAGGTGTTTCTTTGACCACAAATGATTCCAGCATAATACTGGAATATACTATTAAAAATGATTAGCAGAGGAAATTAGACTTTCACTAGACTGGTTAATGGAACAGCACCTTTCTCCTATTCAGGCTCTTCTGTGTAGCTTTAAAGTTTTCAGACAACTTCATGTTCTGTACATGGTTCCTGATATTAGAGATCAGAAAGATGTCCCACTCCCTACCTATTCACCCCCAGTTTCCAATATACTACTTCTATAGCTTAAAATCAGGCCTCAGAAAGGGAGAGGAAAAATTAATTTCTATTGGGAAGGATGACAAACTCAAGCTATTTATGAATATTTAACTAACAAAACTTGAATTTTAGAGCCAGATACTTGTCATTTATTCCCATCACACCTTTCAAATTCATACGGAACATTTTATTTAAGTTAAAGGAGGTTAAATGAACTGAACTTGAAATACGTACCTTTTACTCATTTGGCATACTGTCTTTATTTTTTTTTTCTCAGTCACTGAAAATTATACATAGCATAACTAATTATTTTTTCTTCATAGTCAATCATTCACTTTCTAAAATAGAAAGAGGTATCATATGTGGATTTGATGCAATCTGTCCTGAATTTGCTCTATTTTTTTCCATTAAGATCTGGAAAAGATCGTGTAATTTATTCAATAGCATATCAGATAAGTTTCCACATGACAGGGAGCTGAAAAACACTAAAAGGAAAAAAAAAAAAAAAGGGGATTAGAATTCAAAATGATCTGGTCAAATTGTAAACATGATCTGATGGAAAAGAATTTCATTCAACAAAGGAAAGGCTCTAACAATCAAGGGCAAATAAGCAGTTGTACAAAGACTGGATGGGAAGCATTTTCTTCATCTAGTAGTTCCTCAAAGCAATTCTCTGATTTATAGTAGATCAGAAGCTGAATATGAGTCAACAAGATGCTTTGCATAATATAGATGACAGAATTTTACTCACTGATTTACTCTGCAATGTCTAAAATGATAAGAAAGTTCCACTTCCAGGGCAAATTGAACTTGGATATCAAGATGTCTCACAGACACACTCTACTTCATTATACACTGCTATGCATACAACCAGAATTGTGCTGATTCTAATGCTATTCATCCACAAATGTGCATTTGAGTTCATAGCAATGGACTGACAGAGCTGAAAAAGCACAAGATGGAGCAGTGGAAGCTTATATGTAATCCTCTGACTGATGCACAGAATATGGCTAGCATAATTCCTGTTAAGGTTTTCCCCTGATCATGCCTGCCTGTTTTTTGGTTACTACCAGAGTTGTCATAAGTCTCACACTGTAGAAGTCTGGAATGGAAAGGTGGTCCTAGTAGACTGCATATGAGGTGTGA
Source organism: Scytalopus superciliaris (assembly GCA_013400415.1). Taxonomy (NCBI): domain Eukaryota; kingdom Metazoa; phylum Chordata; class Aves; order Passeriformes; family Rhinocryptidae; genus Scytalopus; species Scytalopus superciliaris. The sequence continues at coordinate 557,094 of VXBX01008045.1, forward strand.
CTGAAAGTCACAAGCAGATCTACATCTGCCTTCACTTTAAAGTTGAAAGCAGGGCCTTAGCTGAAGCTTTGGGCACCTTAGGATGCCTGTTGGTTTAGCACAGTTCTTGCATGGTGTACAGGAGCTTAACCAGCAGGTAGGTAAAACCAGGCAACCTGTGAAACAAGGGTCAGTGTGACATACAGCTCACAGACCGAATCTATACTAATGAAATACTGCCAAATTTTGCCATCAAGTCAGCTGAAGATCAGCGACAACAATGTTATTACGTTATCAAAAATTCAGAAAACAAACTCTGACACCAATGTGGTTATTCAGAAGGCAGGCATTCTTTATTGACAGCACCAGACGCATGGGGGATTTCTCCACCTATCATGCATGCTATCACAGAAAAATCCTTCCCTTTTTGTTTCATCTATACAGTGTGCAGTTATGATAAGTATGTGTAATTTTCCAATCTCTTGAGCCAATCTTTTCTAAGTTTTCTGTCAGAACATTTTGCTTTTCATCACTATATCTAGGTACAACCTGTGCATTATAGCTGTATACTATAGTTAGAATTAACTTGTTCTGAACCACTTTGTTTTACAACAGATTTATGTTCTGATTTTATCTCCTTGCTTACTTAGACCAAATTCTCCCATATCAGTTCCTCCATAATTTACAAAGAAGTCTCAGTTAAACTCTTTGAACCTCTCAAACCATCACAACAACCCTTATACTGTGTAACAGGAATAGTCTTAGTCCCTCCCAAACTATGCTTGGAAACTGTTTTGTACGGTTGGTTATCTCAGGCTAAAGCTGAACCACAAACATTTCTACAAATTTAAAGTGTTCAGCCATATAGATCACCAAGTTTAGGTATTCATACAAGTGTCTGGTACTGTTCAGCTTACAGCTATATCCCTTGCTACAAATACTTCAGGTATCACTTTATAAGAAAAATGAAAACAGGCAATACACCAATAGATCTTTTGCCATTAGTTCCAGTGATGTTGGTTTCCTGCCCTGCTTAATACAAAATGGTGCCAATTCCACAATTTATATGAGAAAAATTCCTTTTTCCACATGTAATGAAGGTTAGATTACATGTAATCAAACTTGTAATTAGTAAGTGGAAAACACTGTTAGCTGCACATGTTCCTGTAAAATCTTTCTTGATCTTCTGAATATACCTAGACATTAACAAAAGCAAGAAGCTCAATTCATTAATTAGATTTATTCTCTTTTAAAATCCTAATGTCTTAGGATAAGACCAGTTACAACTTCTTCAGCTATGACATCTGGGTGCAGAATCTTTGTCATAATTAAGGGAGAGTGTAATTATTTTGTCAATAACTGCCTACAAAAGCAGACACAAATTCTCCCTCCAAAACAGTAAGAAAAGCAAGACTAGTTTTTATCCTCTATAAAAACAAAGTACTGCAGACATTCTGTACGAAATGGCATAGAAAAAGCAATGTATCTTAATATAGTTTGAGAGCAAATCCAACAGCTATTATGCATCTTTATACCTCCCATTTTCAGTCCACAGAACACTTAACAGAGTTTTTGTAAGCCATGCCAGTGTGTAAATATTACAAAGCAAAGTACTAATGCCTTGTCAGACCACATTCAGATCCTCTGCAGAATTCAGGGCAAGATAAGGTGCAAGTGCCTAAGCTTACATCCAGACTTTCTGTGTAGCTCTTAAGCTTGGAGAACGAGATTCCTGTCTGAGAGATTTCCTTAGTCCCTCTCAGTTCACCTGCTACTACAGCATGAATAACATACTTCAGTTGTCTTAATTGCAACAACAGTCATTCTCAAACTTCTGAACACCCAGTTTACCACAGCTTAACATGCTGGAGTGAGACAGTTAAAAGCCAAGTCTTCATACCAGCAAAAAGACTCAACACCTGAAGGACTTCACTTGGAATATTTTAGGAGCAAAGACAGACCTCCATTCCATTCTGATTCAGTTGACAGAGACAGAAGAAAGTGTACATTAATATAAGGAATTTAATGAGGAAATTCAATGACTTGATGAAGAAACACTAGTTAAATTAACTTCTCAGTTCCTATCTACTTAAATGCCTTTTGAGTGATTTGTCTCTTCTAAATTCTGCAATTTTACAACAAGAAATTTACCGTAGTATTTGCATGGGTTTTTTTCCTACTAAATGAACCATTATTACGCTGCTGTTTTGAAAGGTATTGCAGGCTGTCAATTACGTAACAAAGTTACAGAATTAATTGCATGAAGCCATCCCTAGCTTTCATTCATTGTAACTACTGAACACTGCTGTAGCCCCAGACTTGACAACCTGCAGGCAAAGCCATCAGCGCTGGAAAAGGTGTTATTTTCAAACAAACATGAGGAATGAGAACAAGTCAGACTATAAAAATGATCTGAAGCAATTCTCTAAAAGTACTGACATGATAAAACTGGAAAGATTTACCAACATACATAAATCTTACACTTGACTATCCGTGTTGTTTCTGTGAAATTAGTTTTTCATGGATCAAATACTTGATCACACAGACTGTAGAATCTTCACAATTAGAAATATTCAAAACTGAAGTGGACAAGGCTCTGAGTAACCTGCTTTGTCTCTGAAGTTGGCCCCTTCCCTCAAAACCTCAATTACTTTTTCATTCTTAGGAAAAAAAAAAAAAAAAAAAAAAGGAAAAAAAGAAAAATCTTCCGAACTGGGATTTGATTAGTACTTGTTCAGAGTTTGTATACTATTAGGCATACTTAAATTTGAGTTACATAGTTGTGATGGGGAACAGCTGAAGCAGTTATATTTTTTCAGGTGAGTTAAAACTTTGCTTGTTTTGAAGTCATGCAGAGTTTTCCTTTTACCTTCAGCTAGAACTGCTCATCTATGATTAAAACAAGCTGCTACTCCTCTTTGTTTATTCAGGGGCCATAAGATCCATGAAAGATGATGTTTCAAGAACGTTTTAAAACTAGTAGCTCTAAAAGAACAATTTTCCCACCCTTTCACCTCACTACTTGACCTTGTTCCTCTTATGCTAGCACAGGCATTTATACAGCTGTGTTGTAAATCAGATTAGGAAAATCCAGGTCAAAACTATTTTGTTTATTTACTTATTTTTATGCCATTTTGCTTTTATAGGCATTAGTGAATTACTTCTGACACATGGCTGGAGATCAGGGAAGCTGATGATTTTTTAGCTAAGGAAAGAGAATGATGTACAGACAATCAGAAACATGCAAAATTAGGCATGAAAGCTGTTAGAATGAAGAATTTAATCAGATGCCCAAACTTCCTCTCTTTTAGCAGTATTTTCTTCACAGGAAAGTGTAATCAACTCAATTATCCATTAATTCAATCAGAACTTAAAAAGTTTTCTGCTTAAGAATTACTATATTTTATTAATTAAATTGTAATAAGCAATTTCCAGAAGAACACATTAATATTTGCAAACACAAATACACAAATTTGCTTTATTTTGTCTTAATAATTCAAAATGACTGGCATTTTCTTCTCTGTGCACAGGTCAGCTTTTCTCTTTCCTCTCTACAAATATTTATTTAAGCCTGAGGCATAATGCATAATTAGATTGATCTCAGTTGATTTTTTTAAACATAAAGCAGTAAGCCCACCTGACAATGGTAAGAACCCGGTAAGATACCGTGAGTAGACATGTGACACATACTATTAGATGGTTCAGAAAATACTTGCACTTAATTCCAATTCAGAAGGAAAAAAAAAAATCTAAATCCTTTGAAGAAATTTTCTCAAAGCTCAATTATTTTTGACTTCCATACAAAATCCATTACTTTCTTTGCAGCCTGTCACTGAAGGTGCTCCAACAAAATAAACATCTGTAACATGACAACAGAATCCCAGTATTTAATGGCTGGGATCACATCATGTATGGAATTTTCCTCTGTCTATATCTTCAGTATAGTGACTTTGTAACCAAATGCCTTACAAGTGTGACTACATGTGTGCATACAAAAGCATGTTTCTTTTCAAGGAGGACAGCAGTCACAGATCTTTGCACCATTGTTTGTCTTGAAAACTTATTGTCAATACTTTCCACAAACTCACTCAAGCCCAGTTTATTTATTAGACTTCCCTCCAGCATGGTATTATATCAAATTAAAGACTTTACAAAGTAATCGTCAAGTTTACTTTGAGTTAATGGAAAACTCACAAAAAAATCCCAACATTTGGAGAGCTGATTACAGACTCCTCTCTGACATTTCCCTGTGCTCTCTGTGCACCTATCTCAATTAATCAATGTCCCCGAGAGTCCTCAATTAATTATTTGATTATAAAGCCATTTGTATGCACTTAGTTTGATTAGTTTAAGTGTACTGGATCATGCCATAACTTTAAGCTTCGAATAAACATGCTGGGCAAAGGCTAATTAAACTAACTTCTGGGTCATAACATAGATGTTGCCACTAAAAACATTATTTAAAATGGCAAACAATCTAACATGCTTTTACAGGCTGCAGAAAAAAATATATGCACAGTATTACTATTTATCAGAAGAGAGTCAAAGCATGCTGTGCTCTGATTGCCCAAAGGGCAACCATTCTTTGTAATTCATTCTGTGAAAACTGAGTGAAAAGTGGGTATGCTACAAAAATCAGCATGCTTATGCTTCACATTGATTTTGTAAAGGTGTAAAGGATTAAAGAAGGCCCAGAAACATGCAGACTTGAACCTGTTGTCTCAAATTTTGCTGTTCTTTCACTGGCTTCTATAGGTCCACATCAGAATGGAGAGCAACTGTCTCCTTTCATTTCATCTTCCTATTCCTTTCCAAACCACAGCCAAAGGGAACACAGCAGATCAAAAATATATTTCTGGACAAGCTCAAGAAGTGGGCCCATGGGAATTTCATGAGGTTTAACAAGATGAAGTGCAAGGTCTTGCACTGGGTCAGGGCAATGCCTGGTATCAATACAGGCTGGGGGATGAACATTATCACATATAGAATCATAGAATGGCCAGCAGGACCAGGGCAGTGATCATCTCAGAGTCCAAAGAAGGCCAATGAAGGTGGTGAAGGGTCTGGAAGACAAGTCTTATGAGGAGTGGTTGAGGGAGCTGGTGTTGTTTAGGCTGGAGAAAGGAGGCTGAGGGAACACCTTATTGCTCTCTGCAACAAGGAGATTGTGGTAAGGTGGACATTGGTCTCTTCTCCTACATAACAAGTAATGGGACAAGAGGAAATGGCCTGAAGTTCTGCCTGGAAGTTAGAAAAAAGTTCTTCATGGAAAGGTTGTCAAGCACTGGAACAAGTCTCCAAGGAAAGTGGTTGAGTTACCATTCCTGGAGGTAAAGATGTGTAGACGTTGCATTTAGTGACATAGTTTAGTTCTGGATTCACAGTTGGACCCTGTGACCTTAAAGGTCTTTTTCAGCCTAAAGAATTCTATGATTCTAGGTAGCTGGAATTTTCATGCAACTTGAAGACTGGATACATCCACCACTACCAGACTCTTCCCCACATTTAGTAGGCTTTCAGGAAGAAATCTAGTAAGAGTTTTTTTTCTCTTTTTTTTTTTTTTTTTTACCTTTCTTAGGTTTTTAGTAGTGATTGAAATAGAGTTACATCTGAAATTATACTTGGCCCTGTACTTTTCTTTTTATTGGCATTTTTTAGAAAAGTATTTTCTGCCTCAGTAAAAGCTGAACTTCTAGAGACACATTTTTACCACTTCAACCATGTTTTTACAGGGCAATCAATACAGCAATCTTCCCCTGACTTCTCTAAATAGGGGTGTCACATGCAATCATGACTCCTCTATATTATTTCCCAAGAAACAAGCACAAATCTTGGTAGATAATGAACATGCTTCTCCTGCCCCAGAGCAACACCCAAAGATACGTCAATTTTCTGTTAAACTTTGATAAGCATGATAAATATGGCATAAATGTGAATATACTGTCAGAAATGTCCCCAAATGGGGATGCAGTAATGCAAGGTGTAGAAAACATGAACAGTTCCTTCTCCCCTGAAGTACTAGATTTTCTTTATCCTGGAAAAATCTCTTTCCAAGTTTGTTGCTAAAATGGTTGTTGCCCAACACTCTTAAAAAAAACCAAACCAAACCAAACCAAAAAAACTCCCTTAGTTTCTCTTGACTTGGACTGTACTATTGTTACCTAAAAAATTTTCAGAAATCACGTGCAGTGTATTTTACTCAGAAGAAATAAAGAAGACAGGAACCAGGTCAAATGGCCCTTTCTAAGATTTGATCTCCACCTCATTCTTCCTAAATTCTTAGGAATTGACTTAAAGATCAGAAGCTGGCTCTTAACCAACTCTCAGCCTGTGTCTCACACTAAGTTTCTATGCTCAAGTCCTAGAAACTCCCTAAGGTAAGGAGAAGAAGCAGTAATGAGTTCAGTTTTCAACCTGTCTGTCCCTGACTGCAAAAGTTATTCATCGCAACATTCTTCCTAAAATTGATATGATGCCACTTTTCACAACCCGAAGCATGAAGAAAATTCCTTTTTTCCCCCCTTTCCATCAATGAAGTTTCCAGAAACACACAGTATTTCTACTTTTAGCACAGTGGTAGGCAGCACTTCAGTGACTTATGAGAAATGCAGAATTTTTGGGAGTCATATCTCAAATAGGATATATATTTGCAAAAAAACCCAAAAAAAACCCCCAAAAAACCAAACCAAAACAAAAAACCCACAATCAAAAAGGTATGATATTATGAGGCATTATTAATCCAATCTCTACCCTGAATCTTTATGCTTAGTGTCATAATACAAATAATTTTTAACTCCTACAATACCCAAGGCTACAGAATGATGTTGGGTCTTTAGAAATCTTATTCTAACAATACAGCCAAAATAGTCTCAAAATATTCCTAGGCTGTTGTCTTTATTATAGTTTAATGGTAATTTCTATGCCTCATATACTTCTAACCTCAGCATTTAATTAGTGTCATTCTGTTTGCCAGTTTACAGTGTACCAACTTCAATTAATGCAGCTTCACGCAGGTCAGTCTGACACACTTTAAATCCTGTTGCTATACTGCTGCCTGTGATAGAGTCACCTCTGGCACCTGCTCAAGTACTGAAATACATGATAGTACCTTTACAATGCAACCATATGAAGGGTGAGGAAACAATCTTCATGCATGACATCTGTACCGCTCAAACTATGGCAATTATTTCAACATTTTCTCCTAACTATATGTAAATAGCACACACATAAATTAAAAAGAAGCTTTAGCAATCAATGAAACACAAACCAGACAACCTCTGACACTTGTGCCAAGTAGTGCTGCTTCTAAATATATTTCTTGTACTTCATCTTGTGATACTTATCCATCTCCTTCCTCTCATTTTTAAAATAGTAAGATAAATAGAACTTTTTTCAATATTTGAGAGTCACTATTATTATTTGTCTTATGTTGGTCCTAATGACATAAATGAGGAAACAAGCCAAGGTGGGGCAGAGACAAGAGAAAAGGAGACAGGTCCTTTTTAGAAAGCTGTAGGTTTGTGAAAAGATACAATGGAGAGACTGACTGTATGGAGAGGTGGACTGGTCATACAGGCAAAGCAAAGGAAAATGCCAAAGGAAGGAATAAACATGCAGTCTAATAGCTGAAAGTGAGACAGTAAGCGAATTCAGACCACTGAATTAGCCCATTTTAGTAAATATCAGAACTTTTTTAATTGCTAAGGAAAACTGAAATGTTACAAAAACTAAATCTGAAAGCTTTTCTGTTGTAAAATAAAAGTAATTTCAGGAGATGATGATAATACTTTAGATATAGAAAAATTATTAACTAACAGAGAGAAAGCCAAAAATGTGATAATTCTAAGATGAGTTGATCTTGGGCAGTGAGCTGTTCTCCTACCCTCATTCAATACATTTAACATTATAACACAATGGTAGGGGAAAGTGAGCAGATCAGGAAACAGGGTGACATGAAGGAAATTAGGCAGTACTGGTACTAAGCAAACTATAAGAAACATTGGATTGTTGAGAATCTGTGAAGTACAACTGAGAAGTAGAGGAACAAATTACTGGGAGAGAAGATGATCTCTTTTTCTTCCTTGAATTCTTTATGCGAAGTTTAAGACAGAGAAGAAAAATCGTCAGAGAACCTACTTTGGCTCAGGCTACTGAAAAGAACTATCTGTTCATGTACAGATTCTCACTATGTAGAATGACAAAACTATGTGTATTACTTAAGCTTTCAATATTATAAGTTCCATTTTTACAATCAAGTCCAGATGCATGCGACTTTTCAGAGCAAACCCTGATTCACCGATTCAGAGCAAACCCTGATTTTCACCCTGTTTGCTCCTGTATAGTCTCACAGAGTTTCCTGCTGACTGAACAGTGCTTTTGATCTGATTAAGCTCTCAGGCTAAATCATAGATCCTTACTTTTCTGATATAAGAATAAAACAGACACCCCTTTCTAATCTTTCATCATCTTGATGGCAGACCTCTAATTAGGGTCTTTTCTATGCTAAATCATTTACATAGAAAAGGGAAGAGTTCTACTATTTTTGCACAGGATGCTGAAATAATAGAAAAATCAATAATATGTTTAATTTTTAGCATTGTCAAAAAGGAGGGTAATCTTGCTACACTTCACAGAGCACCAGACAAAAACAGAGAGGAAAGTGACTTGCTCATCATGAGGCAGCAGCTGCACAAAAGTTCAGAAGTAAAATTTTATCCAGAGTCCTCTGGAAAAAAATCATCATTTCTCATCATCACATCTCTGAAAAGAGATAAAAATTACTATTTAATATAGAATAGGTCAGTATGACAGAGGTCTAGCCATTAACCAGCATGGATTTCAAGTATCCACAGTCTGAGTAAAAAAGCTTGAGAATGGTTGTAACAGAATGGTAAAGAAGCATCCCAGAGAGCAAATAATATTCTGGTGTAATATGTTGAGATTTTGAAATATTTCACTGGAACAGAAAAAAAAGAGATGATGAAAAAAACTTTAGTGGAATTATACAGTCATCACTCAAAACAGAAATGCCCATACACATTGTGTGAACTCTGACAATTAAAGGGGGGATTTAAATAATAATGAAATAATGAACTCAGTGCTTTGCATTCAATAAACTATGCGACACAAAATATGCATGTTTAGAAATTGTCTAAGAAGCAGAGTAGACAAGCCTATTAAATTATATTGTGTTAATAATTAAAACTTGTGCATACATCAAATTTTGTCCAAAAGCACTACTGAGAAGCTGTTGTGTTTTATGTAGAATATAGATCAAAATCTAATACAAAGAGATGAAAGAGTCCTTAAGCGTTAGCTAATCTACCCCTCTACTTTGAGGCAAGAGGAACTATAACTTCATTTTTATGGCAGACATTTATCTCAAGTATACTTAAAAGTACTCAGGGGCGGAAATGTCACCAGTGGTAGAACATTAGGAATTCAGGTTGATATCAGGAGAAAAAACAATCACCTCTCATTTTAGAAGAAATTGACAGTGTATTCAAGTATCCTTTGCATATCCATATACCACCTACTCAGAAGTCACCTGCTCAACCCACTGGGCTGGAGGCAAGGCTTATCTAGGGTATATCTGGGAACTAGTTCAAGGTACACTATATAATTGATGCACTACAGCTTTGGGCTTAAAGAACATTAAGTGGCCATGAAGCTTTCAAAGAGGTGTGGATTATATTCTTATTAGTAAGGTAGCCATACTGAGTCAGACTGAAGTTCATCTCACTCAATACCCTATTGCTGTCAGACAGACAATGACTTTTAAAACATCACAAAAACTACACTCAGTTTGATGATTTTCTGAAGTGCTACTTTTTATAGGCTGGGGTGGTTTTCTTCTATTTTTCTTTAAAAAAAATAAAGATTGATCGCTCACATAGGCTTTCTGACAGGCTATCTTCAGCAGGAGTGTTCATGAGGAAGGGAAAAGGAGTGGAATACTAGCTTATCTGCCTTTTGACACAACTCTTTCATGCAGAAACAAACATAGATTGCAATAGGGAAATCATTGTTGCCTTCTCTTCCTTATTGGTTACTGGGCCACATTTTGCTCTGATGTGCTGGATTCTGGACTGAATGGATAAAACTGTGCAGCTCTAAGATTGGCAGTTATGGGCAAGACATATCTTGTATTAAGATATCCTGATTATCTTCAAACACCATGAGGTAGGGTACATGCTGTAGCTGACACCACTAACCAGTGCTGGCCATGGGAGACAATAAAAGAGTAATTATCAGCAAAGGTTGAGAAAGCCTGCAAGAAAAATGAAACTTAGCAGTAAAACAAAAAATGAGAAGAAACTGACAAAATTCGCAAAGAGAAGCTGTGAGATGCTATTGTCAAGTGACAAAACTGGATGCTGGCTTGCTTCTTTTTTTGTTCTGAATCTCCACAAACCTTTATTATCACAGACAAGTGCAATCTGTTCTCCTAAACTATATACAGTGTGACTGAGTGATTCTATCCTTGTGGAGACATTGGGGTATAACATCTGTGGGAACAACACCACCAGTACTAGGCAAGTTCAGGGAACAAGCCTGAAAGAACTTAATGATTTTAAATGGTTTTCATACAGTATCCTACAGCCAAAATACTGAATCCTTAGAAGTAAGAACGTTTTCAATGAATCTGAGTGGAGATGTGTCAACACCACCAGTTATCTCCAGATTCGTGCCAAAGTGTGATCGCAAATATTCACGTTATTTTCAGGCATTTTCTGCTGATCTTATGGGGGATACTTTACCTCTGTCATGGCTATAGCAACCAACCTTGCACTGACTTCTCCCTCTTTACATGGTGCTAAAACTAATACATCCAGTTTCTAATTTATCAGTTACTTAACTCCTCTTACTATTCACTGAAACATAAAAAACCCACAAAAAATGACACTCCAGCATATAAAAAAAGTGAAATCTTCCAGCATATTTTTTTTTTTCATTGAGCTATTATGATCACTTCCATGGATGATTTCATGAAACCCTACAGAAGAATTTAAAAGACAAAATAGGAAGATTGATTGGTAAACAAGAGTTACCAGTTATGTGCTCATTATTCTTTATGCTCCAACCTCGAATGGCCTTTAAAAGACAAATTTCTACTCTGCTGTGTGGTTTCTGCACCATGGCCCCATAATTAATTATAAGGCGACACATGCAAAATCCACTATGATGGATTGTCTGCCCGCATCAGCATAATTACTAACCACAGTCATTGACAGTCCTTGTTACTGGAGCAAGCAACCAGTAGGATTGAGAGGTGAATGAAAATACTTTGTAAGAAAGGGCAAAGAAATGCACTTAGAAAAAGGAAGACCTATCAAAGCAGTTAGCATAATCCCTCAGCTTTAGGGAACAACAGATAGCTGACAGCAGAGTGAATAATTCACAACAAATCATATAGGAAATGCAGCATCTTTACATGTGAGTCTATAGACTCTGTACTATCCAACTATTAGAATTTTAGTGTTGCTTAATCATTCCTAAAAATCAAGTATCTTTTTATGATCCTTGAGAGAATGAGCTGTGGTTATAATCATAAAAACACTTGAAAACTTTGAAACTTTTACAGTGACTGTGGCTTTCTTCTTAAGATGACAAAGTAAAATTGGATTCTGAACATTGTAAAACTTCTGAGCATTACTTTATATTTAGCCTGAAGCTTTATTCTCAGAATGTAAAACTGAAGTCAGTAGGTGAACAATAGGACACCTATTGATGGGGCTAGACACTATCTGCTATTTCACCCTTCAGTAGTCTACAGCAAATTTAGTCACAGAAGGTAGGATTCTCTTAAATCTGACATCTAAAGACTGCTTTCAGGCTTGTGTTTGCACTCTTGACTTGTCTTTAGTGGCCTTCTCCAATAAATTGAAGAGACCGTTGCCTCCTGAGCTACCTCTTTCTTTTGCATTACTTCAAAGAAAAGCAGGCAGAGGCAACAGGCATCTCAAGAAGTCAATAATTTGATTTTTCAGAAAATACTCCTCCTGTTCATGTTCCTTGTGGATTCAATTCTGTTAAAAACAGATGTACATGCTGTATGGAAGAGAGCCAGGTGTATTCAGCTGTATTATTATTCAGCTATAACCAGAATATGAAGATAGGTATATTTGTTTTCACCTAATGAATTGGCCCTTCACAGCATCACCTTTTATTCTCTTGTTCTCCTAGACTGATTTTTGTTTTTTAATGGAAATATAAATAATTAAGGGCAAATGAAAATGGTGACATTCTAGATGAAAAATTCTACAGCAGGGAAAGCTGTGTATGGACTCTCTTTTGTGATATATAATGATAGACTCAGTGGCTGTATGTCACCGAGTCATAAGTTGAAACTTAATCACATGAGAGTGGCAAGATAAAATGAGACAGATTTTAAAGAAAAAAAAAATGCCTTCAGGTAGTTTTCTTGTAGCATTAAGATGAACTTGTACTTGGTTACAAAGAGGACCTGCCATTCAATGACCCAGTTGCTCTCAACTGGGTCAATCAAGAGTAATAACTCTAAGTGCTCCCTACTTAAATAAATGCTTCCTATATCATAAGCAACATCTTCAGTAGCTATAATATATTCTTGTATTTTTTCACTAATAATTGCAGATGTAAAATTACAAAATGAGATTGTGCATACAGAAATTCATACCATCTCCTCCAAGGAATTTAGTTGCAATCTAACTAACTGCATAAAAAAATAAACAAAAAGGGGTTTCTATTGCTGTTTCTCTTTCTAAAACTAAGGATGTTTTATTGAAGAGCTTTCCATTTTTATAAAATAAATGACAGCATCATCTGATATGAGTGGTGAATCAGCATGATAAAGCATGAAGACAGTGCCTGCTTGTAACTGCTCAGAATTGTTCTGAATATTGCATTGCAAAAGGCACACATCTCATTCATTCTTAATAAAATGATACTGAGAAACTTTACTCCAAACTTCCACCATTTCTTTATCAATATCTACTCAAAGGGCATAACCTCAGCCAGGAAAAAATCCTGTAATTACTGTATCTACAGTAAAGAGGATGATATTAAATTGTAGAGCTCATTATTAGGAAACAACAGACAAGAATTAGGACTTGTAAAAACACTGTCACATGACAACACAATAACCAGCCCATAGAAAGCATCCCAAACGGTAGGCTAAGTTAATGCATGAAAGCTTAGCCTATATATGAAAATGGGAAATATACCTGATCATCCCCAATATCACAGGTTTATTAAATATTAGAGAGGATAAGGCCACAGATATTCCATTAGGAGGGACTATATTCCCTAGTAATATAGGTAAGGAATGCATATTTTACTAGGTAAAGAAACAGATATTTCCCGATTCTGCTGCAGTTTCTGTGAAACTTGTTTCTGACAAGAAGCATTGTGCCTTTCATATATGCCAACAAAGGAAATTTTAGAACAGTAACAGGTTGTGCAAGTTTTAAGCCAGATGGCTACACTCTGACAGAAACATGCCAGTATTTCTGTGAAACAAGAAACCTGTGGAATGAGGTCCCTAAATACCAGTAATGGTTCAGCTCACAAGAAATGGTAAACTACAGAAATTAAATAAGCTTCTCTTTTAACGACTGAAACTTCTCTGTTATTAATACATCTTTGATAAAATTTCTCTTGTGGAAGTAATTTGATGTGTTTTACCATGAAGATCTTTAGACTTTTAGAGGAGGAGTGAATCCTGTGTATTTTTTCTATTCCAAGACTTAAAGTTCAGTATCACCGCCATGAGGCATTGGAGAACAAATTCCAGAGAAATATGAAAGTACCTTAAAGAGTGTGTTGTATGTATCTTTTAACACAAATTCAATCACTGTACCAATGTATTGACTGAGATCCTGTAAGCATATTCTCCTAAAGATGCACTGTCCATAGTCTTCATACTTAGTGGAAAAACCCTTAATGTGTAACAATGAAATGTTATACCTTTTATCACCACTTAACAAGCAAACATTATTTGTCACTGATAACTTCTGCAGAAAGGTACACAGCTTCCAAAATTTATGATATAGATTTGCATGTGAACTGTAAGCAATGAATGTAGGGTAATATATTGTATTCTGAGATTCATAATCAAGGTGTCCAAAAGTGACATCATCATGGCCAAAACTGGTTTTTCTATGCATGTTATGTTAATTTATGAGTAATTTATCTTAAAAAATTCCTAGCTACAGGCTGTGGCACTTTATGGTTTCATGCCATGGAATGCATGGTTAAAGATGTAACAGTAGGAGAAATATGGCACACTTTCTTATATATTATTGCTAATATATTTCACAGTATTTTGGTCTATTTGGGAAAGGAAGCAATTTAGATTAAAAAAAAAAAATATAGGCCCAATATTCTTTTCTTTATAAACTTAGGTGTATTGGAGCAAGAAATTCAATAGCACTTATCAAATAAAAAAGGTTATAATTATTAATATTTAAATTATTGTTACTTGAGTTACTGCTCTAATAATGTTCTAACCTAATATGGCCAGAAAATTTAGAAAGCAACCATTACCATGAAGGGAGATTTGATGGATCATGTCAAACTACAGAAGTTGTCTGAGGCTAAAAAGAGCAGTAATCATCTGTAGTATGCCCTAGTACAAAACTGCTAACTACAGAGAAAAACATAAATACCTACAGTTTCAATTCCTACATTTAACAACAGCATACAGAGTAAGACTATATATTTATGCTGATCATCTTTCACTCTGCATTTTTCCATCTGTCCTAGTTCTTTTTACAAGTGGATAAAAAGATATGTCTTTTCCATGTCTATAAGATTCTCTAAAACTCCTAAAACCATTCATATAACATAGAAACCAAAGAATTTACACATATGATTTCCCACTAATGCTGTACACTAACAGAGGGAAGCTCCTAATCATATTTCTGAGCTAAGTGAAAAGGCCAGAAACACCATTTAAAATTAACTACTTTGTAAACTGCAACATCTTTCTCTTAAAGAATCTTAGAGATTAGCACAAAGTAGATGAAAACTTCTTTTGGCACAAGTCTCTCACAGGATTGTTCTGGACAAAATGTCCAGCACAGCTGGATAAACACATCATGTGGTGAGTAAGCAGTTGGCTCATAGGTTGAGCACAGAGGGTGATAGTCAGTGGGGTAATATCAGACTGCTGGCCTGTCACTAGTGAGGTTCTGCAGGGCTCCGTCTTAGGCCCCGTGCTCTTCAACAACTTCATAAATTACTTGGATGCAGGACTGGAAGGGATACTGATCAAGTTTGCACATGACAAAAAACTGGGAGGAGCTGTTGACTCCCTGGAAGGCTTTGCAGAGAGTAATTCACAAATCAGAGGGCTGGGCAATCACCAACCATATGAAGTTCAACAAGGGGAACTGATGGATTCTGCACCTGGGATGGGGCAACACTAGATGTTCATACAGACCGGGGAATGAGATGCTGGAAAGCAGTGCCATGGAAAGGCCCCTGGGGGTCCTGGTCAATGGCAAGCTGAATATGAGTGAGCAGTGCCCTGGCAGCCAGGAGGGCCAGCTGTGTCCTGGGGGGCATCAGGCACAGCATCACCAGCTGGGGAGGGAGGGGATTGTCCCACTCTGCTCTGCACTGGGGTGGCCTCACCTTGGATATTGTGGGCAGTTTTGGGTACTGCAATGTAAGACAGATATTAAACTGATAGAGAGTGTCCAAAGGAAGACAATGAAGATGGTGAAGGGCCTTGAGGGGAAGCCATGTGGGGAGCAGCTGAGGTCACTTGGTCTGTTTAGCCTGGAGAAGAGGAGACTGAGGGGAGACCTCATTGTAGCTACACCTTCCTCATGAGGGGAAGAGGAGGAGCAGGCACTGATCTCTGCTCTGTGGTGACCAGTGACAGGACCCGAGGGAATGGCTTGAAGTTGTGTCAGGGGAGGTTTAGGTTGTATATCAGGAAAAGGTTCTTCCCCCAGAGGGTGATTGGGCACTGGAACAGGAAAGCGGTCACAGCACCAAGTCTGACAGAGTTCATGAGGTGTTTGGATGATACTCTCAGGTACATGGTGTGACTCTTGGGGATGGTCCTGTGCAGGGCTAATTGTTGGACTCGATGATCCTTGTGGGTCCCTTTGAACTCAGCATATTCTGTGATTCTGTGAAGCGTCGAGTCAGATAATTTATCAAGATATGACATCACCTTACACAGCAGAAATATAATATAATTTTGTATTAAAAATTAGACTCTTACTAGCATTCCATTTTAATCCACTTGAAATGTAGTATTTAATTTTTTATATTCTCAACTAGAGCATCTAAACTGTCAGTTTTAAACTACAAGTTGAATGGCCATAATGCTCCACAGGCTTACCCAAAGTAAAATTACTTTTTACATGAAAAGTACCTGCATTCAGGTACAGGCATAACAATCTTAAAATAAATTTTTAAGGTAATGATGTAGAAACCAAGCCTTTCTATTCAGGCTCAAAAGAGACAGATGCAAACCATTAACTGAATGTCTATTATATGCTATTAAAGAAAGCACCTATCCCTGCAAACACCTGAAAACAGTTTTCCACATAAATCTAGTCAAGAGCCAATTTAGGAACAAAACACCATATGATGGACAGCCCAGACTAAACAAGAGGTTTTAAGATAGCCAGTGGTTGACTTCAGGGAGAACAGTGGAGGAAGCTGCTGGTTCCCAGACTGGAAGAACTACCTGGCAGTTTTTTAACTTCAAGGTATTTTAGCAATGGTGATCAAATCTTACATTTCAGCATGTAAAATGATTATATAATGGTCAGAAATAATTCCTCTCAATCATTCTAATAACAGTTGTAGAATAAAGGAGAGTGTTTTAGAATTTAAGACTATTTCTTATCTATAATTTCAAAGCATGTACTTTTTAAAATGGTTAAATCTATTTTTTTATGGCACATAATGTAGATTTGCTTAGAAAGGTAAGAGTCTATTCTTACAGGGCCTGTTGATAAAAACCTTAAAATCTTGTGTATTGAAACTATATTAATTTACTTGTCTTGTGTTTTTCCAGTGCTACCACATTGTAAGAGATAGTTTTGTCAGTAAACAGAACAAATTAACAGAGGGCAGACATACAGCTCTGATTTTTCCACATCTTTTTTAAAACATTAACTCCAGAAACTATTAAGTCACTCTGTAAAGCACCATAACACCAAGTTCCAGTTCCTATTCTAAATAATTGCTACAGAGTAAGCTTCCCAATTCTCTACTGGTTAATTGTTTTCATTTCTCTTTATTTCTAGTTTTCTTAATATCTCTATTAATAGATAATTAAAATATTCTGTTTCAAGTGTAGAAACATTGCATTTGCCCTTACTGAATAGCATCCTCTTAGATTAATTTACTTGTCAGAATAACCTTCAGATAGATAGATAGATAAATATTTACTTGTTCCTCCATGTCTTTGCAAGCCTTCCAAGCTTGCTGCTCTCTACAATAGCCCAAAAAGCAGACTTTGAGTGTTGAGTCACAAAATCCTTCTTCTACAACCAAGAAGCAAAACATATTCTAAAGAGATATCCTCCATTCAAAAGAATTAAAACAACCAAAACATTGTAGAAGTATATACTTACAAAAGTATCACTTCCAATATTTCACATGCACCATGCAGATGAACTGCTTAACACTGAAAATCATAGTGTCATTTCAGACACCTGCAGATCAGTGCTTTCTGGGAAACAGAGACAGCACACACAGAAATACTGTGACTGAAATACAGGGTGCAGAGGGTAAAAGAAAATGCTTATTTCTTACAGGAGATTGACAGTGAAGTTTTGTCACAGCATGTGCTAGGACCTACACCATTCAATGTATTAAAATATAACCTGAAAAAAAGGAGTAAAATGCATGGTGACATTGGTTTGCTGATGATACAAAGTAAAGTCCGTGGTTAGTTGTGAAGAATCACAGAAGAATCTGTAAGAGGAGCTTGAGCAATACTTGGGCCTGAGGAACCAACACGCATCTACTCCAGCCAGTCTGAAAACCAATGCTATATTATGTATTTGAAAAACATTGTTTTCATCTTAAAAAGTTTCTATGACAAACCCACTGTTTCTTCTCCTGTAACATTATTTTTTCATAAATAAATTAAAATTCTCTTTTTGCTGATGTGATAGTTGGAACACAGTCCCTTTTCTAAATGAATGGGAGACTTTCCTTCATTGGGATTATGCTCCGACTCTCCATGTATGAAACCCAGAAAAATGCTAAAAGTGATGGTCACTTATGTTTATAATAATTTAGATACTAAATTATTAGTATCTAAATTTAAGCTAGTAATATAACTCAGATAAAAAACACAGACTTTCTCGCATACCTTAGATTCAGAGCTTATGGTCACTTATTATTTTGTTTAGGATTTTTTATTCTTTGGTGGCACTCAGAATCTATATTTTGTTTTTGAAAATCTGACTGTAGAATGACTCAACATCTGAATACATCAGAGTGTCCATAATATGTCCACAGTATTTGTCCAAATGTCCATAATATTTGAGCAACTCTGAGAACTCTGGTAATGACAGAATAAAATCCCTACACACAGCTTTAAATGGTTTCTTGCATATCTTCCTTTATCGATGTGACTGTGTTTAAGACAAAGTATGTCATTGCTTTTGTGTCAGAAGCAGCAGATGGAGTTTGAAATAGAAGATTTTGTGAAATCTGTCAATAAAGGAAACGCTTGTTATAAACATATATAATTACCCTGAATTTAATTAGTATCTAATGAAAATCAAATCAATTTGTTTAGAGGCAACCAAGACAAATGCAAAAACTTTATCTCAGTAATAAGTTCTTATTAAAGAAATTGGTACAGATCTTGAAGATCTGAGCAAGCACATGATGACTGAGTAATAGCAGGTCTGAAAAGATGAAAACCAAGTAAGCTTTATGTTACTGGTAAAGCATTTGATGTAAATGTCAAAGTTTTGTAAATAAAAATTGCATAAAAAGGCAAAACTACATATTTTACAAGAAAAAAATCTTTCATTTGGTACCTAACAAACAGAAAATGACTCATGTTTTTAATTAAAGCTAATAATACCAGTGTTTCAGATTAAGATTGAGCTAGTTCAAACCTGCTATGCGTGTTGGCAGCATTTTTTAGGACAGCAGTAATTTAGAAGATGAAAAGGATGCTATAATAAGGAAATTAAGTCATATTCTATCTCCAGGGAACTCACTGCCATCTTGAGAAAAGTGAGAGTTATGGATTGGATTTATAAGACATAGATATGCTTGGTATAGGTCATAAAACTAATTGTGAATTGCACAGAAATAAAAACAAACTCATTGCTTTCATCTCATGGGGAACTAAGTAGATAGAAACAGCATTTTTGAGCTATAAAACATGCTTAACAGGAAAAAAAATCAAAGCCATTGATAAGTAAATTATAGTATTACACATGTCTAAATAATTTTGGCTTTACATCACTGCTTGAAATACATGATCTGTTTGACAAATTTTGGAAGAGCAAGAACTGAGGAAGAGAAGGAGAAAAATATAGATATTGTTAATGGCTGAAATACATTTTCATTTTCACTTTTTTAAAATCAACATATAGTCATTTGTAACAGCCAGACAACAGCATCATCTCTGGCACTGATAAATATGTGCACATAGATAATGAAATGTGAATTGCCTGGATTGTCTTCTGTCCGAAATTACTCAGATACAAAATAAAGTCTACATCATCATCTTCAGAGGAAAAAATGGTCATCATAAAGATGCGTACTTCCTTGTATTATTCTAGGTTAAAGAATCTGTCTTGTACACTATTTCCTTAGAACTGTCATTTAGCTTTATTATTCCCTAATATGCATCCTAATAGTATATACTTTAACATACTGCTTTTAAACAGTGCAGTTTAGCATAAAAAGATGCAAAACTAAACTCTTGCTGGTTATCCCTAAGATAACAACTAGTTAAACTTATCAGAATCAAAAGAAAGAAGGTACTTTCCCTCATTCATAATTTGGAAAGTGAAAAGTCCCTTTGGGATACACATTTTTCATAATTTCAGATCACGCTTGACCTCACCTCTTTTGTTTAACCAAGCCTATTAATCAAATACATCCCAGAGGTGACTAATGATCTTCCAGAATTCTAATAGAAGCAGAAAGTCAAGGACAGAACAAATTGATCCACATCACCTACCTTATTAAGTTTACAATGCTGACAATGCTTCCCCAGTTTTACTCAGAATTGTAGCTCATCTGGTTATTTTAAGACTACTGCTTAAGATTTAACACACTAACTCTCAAAGGACCAGATAACAGATTTTTGTCTCAGTGTAATATATCCTTTAAAATCTATGTTGTAGATTCTTTCCATCAGATACAAAGTTAAGGGGCAGTTAAAGTTACTATTATAAACCTTCCTGAAACTTGTAAGCAGCCTCCCATTTAATGATCCTTGCAGGCTATCATCTAAATGTACTTTTTAGAAACAGTGTACATCAACTTTTCCACACAGTTTTGTTCAAATAAATGAAGACAAAATGGAGTTGACATCACATTCAGTTTTCATTCTTCAAAAGTATAAATAAAATTTTTTTTCATATGATCAGTGTGTTGAAAAGATGTGCTAAAAAGTGCACCTTACCCAAAAAAANTCAAATAAATGAAGACAAAATGGAGTTGACATCACATTCAGTTTTCATTCTTCAAAAGTATAAATAAAACTTTTTTTTCATATGATCAGTGTGTTGAAAAGACGTGCTAAAAAGTGCACCTTACCCAAAAAACCCCCCAAACAAACAAAAGAACAAAAGCAAAAGAGGACACAGGAATACACAGCAATAAACAGCATTTCTGTTCTTCACATGCTTCACAAAACAATAGACAGATTTAACCAAAGGGAGAAAAATTGGAAATAATGCTTCCTATGACGTCTTTGCATAGCAATTTCAGCAACAACTGAATTAGAGATCTAATGCTACAAGAGTTGCTCATATGAGAAGGATGGAGTTTACCCTCTATTTTGCAGATCTCTGATTAAGAGGATTGGAACATTTCTTGTTGACATAAATGGGCCAAATCAAACCTACCAACTCAGATCACACCCAACACAAACAGTGTTCCAGCTTGGGGCATCACTGCTTAAAGAATATACTGTTATCCCACAGCAGAAATTTGAAGGAAAAGAAAACATTGCCCTATCACATCAAGGGCAATGCCTTTCTATGACATCACAGAGACTACTTAATGAGATAGAGATTAACTGTTTTGTTAGTTACCATAAAAACAAGTGTGTATTTGAGAATAATAGATTACACAGTATTTGAGACAGAAGTAGGAGGTGATCTGCTATTAGAATTTATAGAGAGTATTTCTTTTTACCACTGAACACATTGGTCATATATACAACATAATTTTCTGATTCAGAAATCTTTGTGCATATGTGCTGTTAAGAATTGTGTCTTGTCTGGCTGAAAGAGGATGCCATGAACATAGGAAAATGAAGGACTCTATTCAGTAAGTACTGAAAAGCCAGTGTAGTGAAAGATCCATCATTATTCATGTTTTAGATAGCAAGAAGAATGGAAAAGCAATAAAACAGAAAACTCTAAACCCCTGTGATTTTTTAAAAAAGAAAGAGAAAAAAAAAAAGACAGAACAATTAGAGATTTACTGTATGCTTTACTGGTTGTGTGGAAAGAAATTATTAACAGAGGACAGAAATGTACAAAGAGAACAGAGAAAAGGAGTGAGAATAATATTACTTGAAGAAAATTACTTTCAAATTATGTCTTTGTTTAAATTGAAGACATGAAAAGTAGTCTGAAAGAAAACCTCAAGAACACTGTGACTGCACCAAAGCCTAAAGAAAAGTGAGAGAGGAGCTTTGTTCAGAGCCACATTAACCAAAAGCTTCTGGGTAAGAATTTCTTTCCTAGTTCCCCATTACTCCTGGGAAGAAACTACATGCCCTATATATATAGTACTCCCACATTTGGGGTGACAAAGACTGCTCTGCTAAATGCTTGAAAGAACAGTCACAGTTCTACTCACTGGTCTCCCTCTGGTAAACTCAGAATGGAAAGTAGAGCATCAGAGGATGTTCTTACATATCTTTCAAAAGTAAACCAAAATGTATTAAAACTTTGTTTACAAAATAGCTTTATTCATGACCACCTCATGGATGCATCTTTCAAACAGAAAAAAATCTCACCATAAAACCATTGGTTTGGTTTTGAAATTTAGAAGGACTAGATCACCAGAAAGTCTGAAAACTATCAAGTAGAGAAAAGTCATCAGAATTTTGAGTAGTGAGAGGAGGTGGACCTGAACTACTTGTTATTTTACTGAAAGAAAAAATAAAATTATAATTCTTCTAATTACATCACATCTTCATAAGACATCTGAAAACTGCTATGACAGAGAAAAAAATTATTGAAATGATACTTAAAATTTTATCAAATAATCTGTTGTAACTCACTATGATTTGAAGGATCATTGTGCTCATCTTGAAGACAAAGTGCGTCAAGACAGCCAGCATGGCTTCACCAAGGGCAAGTCCTGCCTGGACAACCTAGTGGCCTTCTATAACAGAGTGACTACATCAGCAGACAAAGGAAGGGTTACAGATGTTATTAATCTGGACTTCTGTCTTTGACATGGCTCCCCCAACACCCGTCTCTCTAAATTTGACAGAGAAGAAGTTGATGGGTGGACTGTTAGGTGGATAAGGAAACAGTTGGATGGTTGCATCCAGACCACTACAGTCAATGGCTCAGTCTTGATGGATACCAGTGTCAAGTGATGTCCCTGTGGGGCCACTGTTATTTAATATCTTCATTAATGACTAAGATGAAGGGGTTCAAGTGTACCACCTCAGCAAATTTGCAATCCAGTTGTTCTAAAATAAACCCTACATGTATGTAGTTACAAACACCGATCCTTCAGTGTTGTTTCACTCTAATCTGCCACAAGGTATCTATTAACAAGAACCTGGGCTGCCATTGCCTTCTGGGGTGAGTGACAGCACCACATCATAAATTTATGGGAATGCCATAATCTCTACGATGCAGTGATATAATTTCTCTTTGCCATGAGCCTTGAGAACATCCCTTCGGAACATTCTTTCATTTAATAATTAAGATATTATTTTTGCCATAGAACAGGCTATTTATTGAAAATTTTTGCTTTATATACTTTTATTTTGTTGCTTTTTGTTTGCTACTTTTTCTCCACAATAATTGGCTAATTGGAGTCACAATCCTTGGAGATATTCAAAATCTGTCTGATACCGTCTTAGGTAACTTCCTCTACTTGCCCCTTCTTGAGTTCCAGATGATCTCCAGAGGTCCCTTCCAACCGTCACTGTTCTATGAGTCTGTGATGGCTTTGCAGAAAAATCAGGTTGCAAATGAAGTTAAGCTGATTCAGACCAGGAAAACTTCATTATGTGAGCCAAAGCACAAATGAGATGACAGGGAGATTTGCTTTAAAAGCAACTTAAACAATACTGAAGTGGCATCTACAACACTAGAGATGCAGAAAAAGGATCAGTATTTGGTGAGTCCTGGCTCATATCTTTCTGAAGTGATTTACTGATTAGGATGGCATTTTGCATTTCTCTGCAGCCTGTCAAATTTTCCAGCTGCATTGAACAGGAAGATTAGTAGTCTAAATATAGAAGAAAATTTAGGTGGCCAGGACAGATAAAACTAATCATTTGGTCTGAAGAATCTAATACTGAATCAAAGTTAGATTTCACTATATTTCATAACTGTGTTCACCATGCTTACAGCATGCTCGTCTATCTCAGGACACTGTGAAGAACAACACAAAAATGACGAGATAATGAGCCAAGCAAACAGCTCAAAATAGAAATCTATGCTACCTTCTTAGAGAAAATGACTTAGCTATCAAATTACATATATGATAATCCACCTGTAGAACCAATCACCATGGAGGGAACGTTAATCTGCCCTAAAATGTTCCAAGTGGACCTGGTTGAAAACAACTCTCTTTTCCCTCTGCCTTTAAGAAAGCGAGTTATTCTTGTTATGGTGGGAAAGCTTTATCAATAAAAGACACTATGAAATACCTTCCATGTTAACAGAATTCAAAAAGTGTATTTCACTCTCCGTAAAACATTTTTTTCCACAACCAGTACTCCTCAGCCATGACCATTTTATCTCTGGCTGTCACATGCTTCATCCTTGGCCTGTGAGCTGTATTAGTCTCACATGAAATCAACTGGTTTGAATCATCACAAGCAATGCTGAGGTTGCTGATATGCTTGGGCACCTTTACTGCTGAACCAACACAGAGACAGACTCTGCAAAAAGCAGTAGGAACCCATCAAGGTTTGTGTTGTGTAATGGCATGGGGACATCTACTTTAGCAGTGTTTCTGAAGGAGTGGGCAATCTGGGCTAGTCTGTAAAGTCTGTGTTAGCAGTTAAGTGTCAGTCACAGTCTGAAGTAAAATTCTACCTACTAAAGGTTTTACTAGGCTTAAAGATCTTAAGACATATTGAGTGCATTGACTAGAAGGTGCTATATCCCTCTATCTTTGTTATCAGTAAAATAAATAAAACTCAATCCTGCATCCAACTCAGAGCTAATCAAATTAAGGTATACAAATAATCAAATCATTAAACATTACAACAATTACTCCTATTCCATGAAAGTTAGTAAGTGGAAACTTGTAAACTAAATAAAATCCATTAAAAAATATTTTCCATAATTTTAAGTATTGACATCCAGTTCCACCAGCTTGAGAATACAGTCCTTTCTCTATTACTCAAAGCACAGGTAACTCATATTTAATGTTACTAAAGGGGTGCTGAGCTGTTAGTGATTCCTGAAACATTCCTCTAGAGAATACTGAAACGCAGCATGATTAATGATTTAAATTATTCCAAGTATACCGATAACAGGTATTTTAATTTTTCAGAAAATCGTATCAGAAGCTATGCTATGGTAATTTGATATAATGCAGCTTTTGGAAATGAATGAAAAGTAATCAAGTTACAATAAAAACAGCTGAATAGGAATGTGCACAGAACTAAAGTAGTGCCACCCCTAATTAATGTCCCCTGGTAGCAAATATATTAGTTTTGTAATGGTGATCCAGGAGTATGTAAATGAAAAGGACTCTCAGAACAATAGCTATATGTGGTAATATTTATATACCTACTATTTTGATTTATATTACTGGACAACAATGATTCATTAGCAATTCAATTTGGAATTTTTATGCTGCTTCCATAGATCCAAACAAAGGGTTTATAAAGCACAAGAAGAACAAAATAGGAAGTTAATCTGAGGAACTTCTATTATAAATGAAATAGCTGTCAAAAGTGGAGGTCTCTCAAAGTAGGGAAATGATTTTGTAATTTTTTTCTTTGAGTATATAAAAAAACATAAATAGGGCCATGTCTGTAATTCCCAAATGTAGATGCATTCTCATTCACTTTGCAGCAACAACCACTTTATGAAGCAGCTGAAAGGTAGCTCTATTTTAACAGGAAAAATTTAGGGAACGCAGGGTTGTCTCTTTCCTTCTCCAGCTTCAGTGCGTGCATAAATATGCTATTTCAAACTCTAAGGAACACCTCATCTCTCTAGTACTTGTGATTTTGTAAAGTGTATCAACTGTACAGAGATGACAACTCTAACTGTGCATGGCCAACACATTCAGAATATGGAACACACTTTGCCCTTCCAAAATCAACATAGGGCTCACCACATGAAATAAGTATATGTTGTACAGCTCCAGTTCAAAACTTCCTCTAAAAATATGATGATGATGGTTCTTGCCATGAAAATCTATTAAGCAGTATCATTATTGGAATGAGGCTAATAACTTTTTTACATTGTTATTATTATTACTAGAAGGATCACACATCACATATGACAAGCTCAGAGGTTTGTTCTTCTAACCAAAACATGCCTACACTTTACTGTAGAAAGATAACACAATATGAAATGATCATGAAATGTAATAAACTGTTCTTGATGTTATCATGTTTTTCTTGCTTTACATCACAAACTTTATCAACAATTTCAGAAATCCAAATCCAATGCTGAATGTAGTGGGCAGGTTTAGCTTCAAGTATGGAATACTGTTTAGTTCCAGTCTGAATTTAGCTGTTGGATGGAAAGGAATCTAAGCTCTTGACAATAAAAGCTCTAAAATCACTGCTACAGTATTGGTTTTTAGAACTGTGAGAGGTCTTTTCATCAAGGAAGTTCAGATGCAAGTGAAAAATCCCATTGTATTAAAAAAACCCCAAAAAACCCTATGAGCAGTCACTGCCAACTCCTAACTGATAATGGTGAAAAGGAAAAAGAGTGATATCATTTTCATGACTGCCATTAAGGAGTAAAGTTTTTTTTAAAAAATAAATCCATACTTTTGAAAGCACCATTCAATTTCTAATCAGTTCTGCTATAATACATGTACAGCATGTATTTCTGACCTAGAGCTGTAGGCTTGTTCTGCGAACTCAACAGCTGCTCCGTCACAAACTGTCTCTCTCATTCTAACCTGTACTCTCCCCACACATTAATGAATTGCTTGGTGGTATAGTCTCAACAAGACTGAAACTGTCTACTTTTTGCTATGTATATCACATATCAATGCATTAAACATCACTTAGCATTTCAGAATTCACAGAAGTTATTATTACATCTCATTGTGAGAATATGATGAATTCTCCTGGGTTGAAATGAGTCTTGTAACTTATCATTTGCCTTTCAGAAGCTTCATTTTAGGGCATCTACTTTGCATAAATAAACATTCAGCTTTTAAGTATAAGAAGTCCATTCTGTGGGGCTTGAAATTTAAATGTCTACATTTCCCCATTACAGAATCTGTAAATGTAAAATTGAAAAATACATTCTAATACTTTTAGTCAGTGAAGTTCATACAACAATTTTTTAGGTTGCAAATAATTTGTTAGGCTGTGGTGTCACCATCTGTATAGGCATTCAAAACCTGATGTCATGGTTTAACTTGACAGGCAGCTGAACACCACACAGTTGCTTGTCCAGTGCCTCTCATCCTGGTGGGATGGGGGACAGAACTTTGAAAAAAAAAAAAAAAAGTCAAATTTATATTTTGAGATAAAGACAATTTAACAGGGCAGGATAGAAGTGAAACTACTACTACTACAATAGAAAACAAGTGAAATGCTCACAACCCAGTGACGATGCCCAGGCATCAGCACTGAATGAGGTTATCTTGAAAGGTCCCTTCCAACCCCAACCACTTCATGATTCTACAGTCACAACTTGTCAGTAATAAGGTAATATGTGAATGAAAGATGAGATCAGTTTTGTGGTAAATGTTTGTTCAAACAACTCGCTCTTCAGGGATCTGGTCCATCAGTGTTGCAGACTTCGCAAATTTAGGTAAATATGTCTCCAAGCTGTTTTGGTACAGACTTCTGCAGCATGTTACTGACCTTTTGCAATCTTTTCCTGGAGGGAAATGAATCTTGATATCAAAGGCTCATGAAACAGTAACAGGGTGGCTGTTTCTTGGTTATTTCAAAAGTATCCTGTCAACAGCAGGGTTTATGAGCCTGAGAAATGTGCATTCATGCAGAACAGGGAAAAGGCCACATTTGCATTAAAATTCAGTTTTAATTGTCCTTATTCTTTATTGATGCTTGGTGAATTGGATCTATAAAGAACCATTTTTAAGCAGAAAGAAATTTGACAAATAGTATAGCTGTGTAAACAATTTTAGTAATTATGGCAGTAATTATATTCTGTTCTATCTCTTGGTAGCTTTAAAAAGAGGAGAAAGAAAGTGACAAGAGACCAGCGTTAGAAACCTTGTGGAGATCTCTGTATTATAAAAGCCAGAGAAGCCTAATATAAAAAAAATTATGCATAGGTTTATCAGAAGAAGATAAACATTGCTCCTATCCTGATTTTCAAAGAGGAAAGCCTTTCTTATTCAGAGAAATCGATAGACTCTAATTAAACAAACACATATGAAAAATGCCAGCTACACAAAAACTTTAAACAAGAGCATACAAAGTTATGCAGTCACAAAATATTATACACCACCATATTAATTATGCAACTACTAGAAATCACACAAACATTATTCTCTCTCCAGGCTCAGTTAGAAAAATCAGTCACTGCTCAGAACAGTAATGAGGACACACTGGTAGTCAGTGATTAAGTCTTCAGACAGGTTTTGTCATATTCTGTAGAGGCCTGGTTATGCAGCAAGTCCTTTAAGTCTGAAATTACCGACATTTTCAGTGCAGGGGGAGAGGAATTGCATTCTAGGGGCAACAGTGCTGCTGAGAGCATGATTTCTAAAAAAACACAGGTATGCTGCATACAAGTATACAAGAGAGATCAGATTATGATAATATTCATTTCTATACCCAGACCTCATTAATCATCCAGTATCCAAAGTGTAATAAGTCCATCCCAAAAGAGCACTACTTGCCAGTTTCTCATTTCACACTAACTACAAGCGGGGCCACTGGGAGTATTGGCATGCACTGACTAGGGAAAGCACAGAGACCTGAGCATGTCAGTGAATTCCTCCTCAGAATGGAAAGCTTCAAAAGCAGTTAGAAAAAATACAAAATGGTAACCATTTACATTAAGAGCTTAAAATATAAGAAGAAGACATGCAGAGAAAATCTAGACAATAAAACAATGAAAAGAATCTTGCAAGGAGAAAAGGAGACTATGAATTCAGAAAAAAAATAAATAGCTTTAACAGAGGAATAGCAACAGAATCTTTATGACTACAAAAGAAAATATTAATACCCTGCAGAATACATTACTGGTGAGAAGCTAAACTAATTTACAAGTTTCTTAGTCCTCATGTTTTTTGTTTTTCTGAAACTCAGGAATGCCTAGGAAATGCAGAGAAAGAAAAAATATTTTCATTATCTGTTCATTAAGAAGATTGAGAGAGCTGCTAGACACAGAGAATGTTACGTTACCTAGCAAATCAAACTTAAAAAAATTCAATTAATTCCTACACAAAAACAAAAGTAGGTTTGTTTACTGTAATTTTCTCCTGCTCGTAGTTTAATACAAAATAGTGAAAGTCACATGGCATTTCAAATAAAGAATGTGTATCAAAGTATATGGCCCTCTGTCCCTTGATAGATAAGAGCCAGATTGAAGGACTCTGTCCAAGAGACTGCACCACATTTAAAAGCTGTGCTAAGTGAAGCAGTGTGACATTTATTTTTCTGAGTATCAGTCCTTCAATGTGTTCTGAAAGCACAGAAAGAAAGCAAAACATATGCAAAAGAATGTGAATCAACAGGTAGAGTTTCACAGAGACTCATCTCCAGAAGCATCGGCAAGCACCAGAGTCACTGCCGTGTAAAGCACACATAATACAAAGCTCTGCAGCTTGCAGATAAGACAAAAAGGCAACAAGAGGATAATCTGAATGGTAGAATCATAGAACTGTTTAGGTTGGAAAATCCTCTAAGATCAGAGTCCAACCATGAACACTGTCAAGTCCACTACTAAACTATGTCCCTAAGTACCACATCTTTTAAGTACCTCCAGAGATTGTGACTCAAACGCTTTCCTGGGCAGTCTGCTCCAATGCTTGATCACCATTACAGTGAAGAAATTTTTTCCAATATCCAGTCTAAACCTCTCCAGGCAAAACTTGAGGCCATTTCCTCTTGTTCTGCCACTTGTTACCTGGAAGAAGATGTTGATCCCTTTCAGGTACTTATAGAGAGTGATAAGGCCTTTGCTGAGACTCTTTTTCTCCAGAATAAACAATCCCTTGGCCACTCCTCATCAGGCTTGTGCTCCAGACCCTTCACCACCTTCACTGACTTTCTTTGGGTTCAATGTCTATCTTTTAGTGAGGGGCCCAAAATGACACAGTACTTGAGCTGCAGCACCACCAGAGGGACAATCAGTGCCCTGGTCCTGCTGACCACACTATTGATGATACAGCCCAGGATGACACTGGCCTTTTTGGTCACATGGGCACACTGCCAGCTCATAAAATAGTGCGCTTAGTTTGACCAATCAAATAATCAACATCAACAGTAGAGGAAAGACTGGTATTTTTTAGGCATCCCAGACCATATTAGTTTAGAAGAGATTTACAGGAGGAGCAGCTGAAGAGTCAGAGGTGATTTGCCTGCACTGCAGACCCTCACAGAAAGTAATTAGTCAGCTTCTGACAGGATACACCATCAAATACACTGCTTTGCAAACACAAAACTAACTCACCAAGAACTAGAAGATTTCCAATATTTAGCATCAGACAGCTGATAAATCAGTTGCCTTTCTATATGCTGAGGACTCATTTTTTCCCACTTCTAAAATGCAGAGTGCTGCAGCCTTATATCACTTTGTGGACACAGAGCTTCGTCTGACAGAAGCACCCATCGCTCCATCAGCTGGAGCTGCCTGTAAAGCAGTTGTTGCCTCCACTCTCTGCACGCAACCCCGTCTGCATATACGGTTCAAAGAATAGTTTACTTTTATATGTCAATATTATTATTAATTACCTGTCTGGATTACCAGTGAAGATGTGTTTTATTAGGCCACCCAATTATGGACTACTGCATGACTGAAATATAATTAATCTCTTAAAACACTGGAGAGCTGATGTATAGAGTAGTCTAATGGTAGAAAATAAAACTTACTGAAGAACAGTTAAGCATATGAGAATGCTAATATTATCAGAGAATAATAAACATATTTTGATATTGAGAACATGAGTCTTATTACCATGATTCTGCATTTTTAACACAGATCAGAAATTTAATCCTATCCCTCCCCTCATAACAGCAATAACTGGATTTAATTATGTAGCTTTTATTTGAAAGGATGAAGAACTGTGCTTCTTATTCACGCTCGTATTTTATTTCTTACCATTTTCATTACAATTGGACCTGTTTACTATGATGTCTTCTGCCTCCCCTCCATATCCTAAAACATACTGTGAATCAGTTAATTTAAAGACATGATGAATAGAATTACTTTTGCCTCCAATTCTCTCTGGAACATGCTTTGTTTTGCTGCCTGCTGGCGAATACCTTGTTGATGACGCACAAGTTCTCAAATAAGACAGTATTCCTGATACGTCATCAAAAAATAGATTCCTTTCACAATTCCTGTAGCAATCAGATACATTCACTGTACACATTCACACTGCTGACGTGTGTATTCTTAAATATGCAAAATACTAAAAAAACCCAAGCACTACAAACCCAAAAAGACAAAGAGAAGAGAACTGCTGATTGTATTTAGATCTTCCCTAGCCTTTGGGGGTATCAACACCTTATTTACATCCAAGAATCTCAACAGCTGAGTACTGAGGTAACAATGCATCAAGCAGTATTTTTAAAATTAGCAAGTTAGGGCTAAAATCAGTAGAGATTGTTGGTGAGAGCAATAATGTGTTATGTATATGTTTTTACTAGATGATTGTGTTAAAAGATTAATTAAATTTCAGTAAGACTCGATGGGCTTCTGTATTTAAAGATTAAAGGTGAAACATTTTGTGCTGTGAACAAATATATGAGGAGAGACTGTAGGAAACATGAAGGATGCTTAATATTTGAGATGTCAGCAAGATTTTGTCAGGTGCTATTACCAGGTCACAACGTTCACTTTTGTCCTTAAAAGACATGTTTGCCATTTGGATGGTATTCTGTACCTAAAAACCTTCACGTAATCACTTTCAGTGTGCTATAAGGTATTCAGGAGATTACAGTCTGTAGAAGGACATGACAAAAACTCTAAAAACTCTAAAAAAGGTTCAGAAATATCTGACAACAGTGACTGTAGCCCAAAATGACAAGGAGATTGATTCCTTGCAGAGATGAGTCTGACAGAGAAATTTGTACTTTGCTTGCCCTATAGAAACAACCTGAGAGTTCTCTAGTTAACACAGAAAATCTACATAAAAAAGGATGAAGACTGTTAAGATACCAATAGAACTAAGGCTCTGTGATGTGTCCACCAAAACTGAAGTTATCACAGGTATCTTTAAGTCTTCTAAAATTGTACAGCAAAACCCAAACGTTTTGCATTTCACGTAGTAATACATACTAGATGAGTATATATTTGTACCATGTTAATTATATTCCAATAGAATAGTTGGCGCTCAGAGTGGTTCATCAACACGAAAAAATGGCTATTCACATGAAAACATGCCTTCCGTAGAAAAAGTTCATGTTAAATAATATTGATTGCAAACTGCTAGCATTATAACCAAACAGGTTGTAATAATCATTCCCTAAAAATATAGACACTCTTTTGTTTTGTTTTGGGTTTTTTTCTTTTACATACACAACTTCAGAAATAGATTCCTGAAGGAAAATTGCTGCTAAGCAAGACTCACAACCAGACAGCTTGTTGCAAAAGTAAAAGGACCCAAGCACATCTGTCTGAATTCACATGAAAAGTGGAGACTGCTTAGACATATAATCATTTATGACATTAGCTGATCAATAACAATCAAGATCTGAGACTTCCTACTGCTTTTTGAAACTTATGGTATATGTCTGTAACAAGAAACAACACTCACTTTCTGACATACAGTAGTCTTACAAATGTACAGGGTTGCCCACACAATGACATGCTTAAATGTTAAAAATTTCCTCCCCAAAGAGAGGACTACTTAATTTCAAAATTCAGAAACATTTTTAGGGCCTTGTATTCCTAAATGACCTATTATAATTGTTACATTCTTTCAGTTGGGAAAATAACAATATTTCTGGCAAATTAATCTTCCCTCTCCCCACCACCAACCACAACATACTCTCCTCGATTGCTTTTTTTCAAACGCATTCACTATGGAAACAACGGATTCAAATTTTAGAACAAAGCTTAAGAAATACTACAGTAGTGGACCTCAAATATTTAAAAGAAATAAATGTGACACAGTGCTAGCCAGCTTGTTGGAGGTACATTTCTTATGCTGATTTTAAGTTTGAGTGACAGGGATCAATCTGAAAGCTGGATCCTTATACAAGACTCTCAGTAGCTGCCAGAACTACTTCAACACTCTTCAGTTTAATGTGCAGAAATGAATTTTCTGTCATGTGGATGAATCCTAGGCCATTTTTCACACATAAAAAGGCTTCAGGGAACTAGTAGAGGGCTGCTGAGACAGCTTGGACAGTCAGACTCTGCTCATACTTCCATAACAAATACTCTATCCTTGAAACTACTTTATTGAAGACATCCTGATGCTGTCACATTTTCCCACCTTTTTTTCCCCATCAACTAGTATTTCTGACAGTCCGTCCTAACGCCGTTTTTTCCCCCCTTCTGCTTTGAGTAGGTTGTAGCTGCAACGTCACATTGCATCAAATTTTCTGAGGCAAATACTACTACTATCAAGCCTTCTGGGAAATAATAATAAAAAATCTATAGAAGCAGGACAGAGCAAATCAAATAGGGATTGAAGTTTCAAAAAAGGCCAGTGTTTCACTCAGATGTAATACACAAAATTTTTGCTTATAAACAATGGGAGTAACCATAGATCATCAACCCAACAAACAGACTTCCTACATTGTCAAGATATCACAGGGAATAACACCATGTTTGAAAAATACAAAACCACTTACAGGAATCTCAGTGAGTTTATCAGAGTAGTTACTTATCCACATTCTCAAAATATCCTATATAGATCAATAGGAATAAGTCAAAGACCATAAACAAAGGCTCCATATTACTGGAGTGGAAATATCTGGTATCAATAGGAATTATTATTGATGCACAGATAAATATTGAATTACTACAACAAAATACAGCTCTTTTGTTTATTTTACATAATAGTTAGACACCAGGCAATTTTAATATGTATCTTAAAATGTATCCTTAAAACCTAGTATCATTAACTGCTTTTCACCTTCTAAGCTTATTAAATACATTAGGTATTTAATATTCATAGTCTTCTTCTGGGGAAGACAAGTATCATTTTCCTGAGACAAGGAGCAAAACTGTTTGGAGTTTGCTTTCTTTCCCCAAGACTACTGATAGAACTCTATATGCAGACCACTAGAGGCTCCTATAGTAATTATCTCCATCAATAGGTATTTCTCTCTTTCCTTTCTATTCTCCTCGTTTACTTCTTGTCACATGAAAATTATGGTACCAAATCTGGTTTTTGTGAGCTTAGGCATAAGCAAGTATGCCAAACTCAAGGCCATTACAATATAAATTTCATAAGCAGCCCTGCACATAGAATAATTACAAAGCAATGGCCCTTTTTTTCTTTAGGGCACTCAATCTAATGTGCCTTTTTGTTTCATCTCAGCTATTCATATTGAATTCTAATTTTAAATTAAAAAACCCATACTTTCACAGAACTTTTCAAACTTTGAAAAGTTTGTCAAATGTAAAACTTTGTAGGAGGTTTGGGTAGGAAACAATTAGAATAAATCCTTCTTGTTTTTGTTCTATTATTCCACCTCTATAAACCCCCCCATCTTTTACTGCCCAGTGTGAAATGAAACAGAGGTCAACTTGCATATCTAGACTTTAGAGAGTCTTAGGTTCTGTGGACAACTTAGCAACATCTCTTCCCAGGGAACTGTGATTAAGCACACTTATATAGGTCTAATGTGAAAAACCAAGAAAATAATTAATATACTCTGAGACACATATTTCATTGAGAAATTACTGCTATGTCACTTCTGGATGTATTACTTTTGAACATCTTTTTCTCTTAATTTTTATATATATATGCAAATTAGATTTGCAATTCTGGTATTTATCTTGTAAACTAATTCACTAGTTATACACAGCAACTTGTATACTAGAGTTGCAGTGATGCCAAGCATTTCTATGATATAAGCATTATATTTTCTTCCCTCACACAAACAACGAAATTTCAAGTCAAAGTTCCTTGAAATATTCTCTTATTCCTTCTGATCTAACATTTAATATGGTTACTGGCAATAACTGACCTTGAAGGAAGCATGTACTGCGCTTGCTCTAACATATAAATTAAGCTGGGCCTGACATGTTATCTTCAGCATTTTTCTTTCCTCTTCAGCTAATTTCCAGTTACTTAAGTGTATCTAAAAATACTGAGAACGTCCAGATTCAGATATGGCTGGATGACTATTGGCAGGACAGACAGTTACTGCTGGTATTAGACCCTTCTTATTAGTCAAGTTTCAATAGCAGCAATTCCTTTAATTAAGACCT
The DNA here is from genome assembly GCA_013400415.1 of Scytalopus superciliaris. NCBI lineage: Eukaryota > Metazoa > Chordata > Aves > Passeriformes > Rhinocryptidae > Scytalopus > Scytalopus superciliaris. The sequence goes on from VXBX01008045.1 coordinate 592,235, forward strand.
GTTGTCAGTTAAAGATTCAGGAGGAAAACCAACCAGGGGCTATTTCACAAGAATTTCAGACTAAATAATCAGGCATGCAAAGGTTTAAATCATTTTGCAGAGTCAGAACACTGACTTCCAGATGACTTTGGTTACTCAATATCAGCATTGTAAACACAGAGAGTAAAAGGAATAGGTATTGGTTTCTTCCCTTCAAAAAAACACCATGAGCTTTTCTATGTAACAAATCTGCACACATTCTTTTGCTGAGGAGTGCCCAATGGTATTCTCCATCATAGGAAAATAATTTGCAACAAGAACACAACACTTTTATATGTACTCCTTATCGAAGGACATAATTTACTATTATTATCATGTTTGTCTGATTGCAGCTTAATTCTTAGCATTCTTAAGTCATGTAACTCAAAAGGGGGAAAAAGTTTATTTGCCTGGCTTCCTGTATTCAGGGTTCAGTTATTTTTTAAAACATCATTTTGGAAATCTTCATAATTAACAGGAAAAAATAGTCCTGCAATGTTTCTGTATAAAAAGAAAAGTCACACAAGAGCACTCTTTCTCCAGGTAAGAGAGTGGTTCCATCTTAAAAACACTATTAGCTTGTAATAATAAATGCATGCTTAAATATTGAGCGGACATTTCAAATAAACATACATAATAATTAAAAGTTCTTTATGTTATTTTGCGTCCCTTGAAAAATTATCTACGTAGTAAAGGTGTGATTCATCATCTGGAAAGCACTTTGCATCCTCTCATTGTAAACTAATTTCAGAAGATTCAGTCTATGGCTCTGGGAAATTCAGATTCTGAATTTTATGAATATTGGAGCAGGATTTAAAAGACAAAACTATTAATTTCAAAACCAAGACTAATTAATTAACAACATTTAGACTTGATATTGAGGCTACCATTCAGCATCATCTGCCCAAATACAATTCCAGCTATTGCAGCATTTTTGCTTATGCAGTGGCATTGGAAAAATATGGAAAAAATGACAGAAGACTGAAACACAAACCAGTGAAAAAAGAGCAGTTACAGATATCTGACTCAAATATTAATCATAAACTGAGACTGTAATACTTAATGAGTCAGTTTATGTGGTAAGTAGACTTTAAACTGTTTTAAAGGACCCGTATTGGGTATTTGAGTTATGTGAGACAAAGTCTTTTAGTATTTTAAACAATAACTAATAATGTCTTTTAGTATTTTAAACAATAACTAATAATAATGTATCTAACTCACAAGAAGATGAAAAGGGATAAGGTCAAAGATCTTACCCCTGCTTAGTTACCATAGAATACTCAACAGAAGTGCATATGCACTTACATATGCAGGACTTTAAGTTACACTAATTACTATGAACTGCAGGAGACTTTAGAGTCACCTCTGTAGCTTCACTTCCTTTCACCAATGAATTTATGAATAAAGTACTTAATTTTTATCAAGGCACCTTTTATATGCAACAGAGAGTAGTATCATTATATTGATACATTTTGGCTATAAAAACAAAGTAAAAATAAGTAGTAAAGAAAATAATTGTACTGGAAGCAAAGATGATGTAACTTAAAACTTCTGTAGCTGTTACAGTTTCTTAGTATTAAGTGTGATAAAATTAGTTTTTAGAATCTGTCTTCCAATGCAACCACCACTTTGTCATTAAACCTTAAAACTGGTCACCAAAAGGGTATTTTGGATCCCTTGCAAGAGTGGATAATGCACTTGATTCACAATCACAAATTTACAAGAATGACTTTACACAATCCTGTAATCCTCCTGCTAGATATACTAGTTAATAAACAGCAATTAAAATCCTGCAAGCCTGTTGTTCTTTGTTTCTTCCAATAATGAAGACAAAAAATGAAAACAGAAGTAATTAGGGCAAAAGAGTCCTTAATCTTATTTTTCCTGCTTGTATTACAGAAGACATCTAGCATCTATTTTAGAATGAGAAAAAAAGAAACAATTTCTGTCAAATCTCCTTTCAAGTTTTGTTCATTAAAAATTTTTTTTTATTTTGATGGACTTGCTTCATAACAATAGATGCCTCTGAAAAGATTAGTGGAATTTTTTCATTAGTGAGATGCATTTATAACCAAAATGGTAAATAATACTAGACTGACTGCCTTTCATGAGAGAAGCTCTGGGTATTAGCCTGTTTGCAAAATCTTTTCATTTACAGTGCACAAATTAGAATGTTTTCTTAGATTATATACCAAACATCACATTGCCAACCTTTAGAATTCTTAACTCTAGCATTTCAGGGACTTTAGTAGTAGTAAACAAAATCTAGAGATTGTGAGCAGCCCACATCAAGAAAACATTCCCCATCTATGGTGCTGAGTGACTGGAGATGAGATCTGAAACCCAGCAAGGGGAAGCAAATACATCCCCTTGAACAGCACAACCCTTTAGAGACCCAGCTTCCTCTTGTTGTGTCATGACAGCCTTTGAAATATTTCCCAATTAGCAATTTCTAAAAGTATCTTCTGATGAAGAGGAGAAGAAAGAATAATTTTGAACTCCTGGGTTCATAGTTTAATTGGAGGTGCTAGACATCAGGAGCAGTGTGGAAAGGAAAGGAGGTCTTACTGTTTCTTATCCAGATAATTTGTAAGGAATTCAAGCAGATACTGCCAAGCACAATCTACAGGGTGCAAGTGAAGTGAAGTGATGTAGACCTGTCTCTTATTCACCTGACCACATATACTCACTCCAGTCAGAAAAAAAAAAACCAAACAAAAAAACCCCCAAAAAACTACAACAAAAAACACAAACAAAAAAACCAAACCAAACTTAACTAAACCAAACTCCAGAAAATAAGAAAGAGGAAAATTGTAAGCAATGTTCTTCTGATATGTTAGTTCTAACTCAGTTAAACCAATTCTTGTGTGTAAAATATTAACATGAAATCTGGGGATTATAGCTTAATTTCTCACTTAGCTTCATGGAATATTTTCACAGGAGAAGAGTGCTGAAGGATCAACACTCTTTTTCAGGAGGAAAATCTGAATTTTCCCTCCAAAACATTAAAAGCTAAAAGAATTGTTCTAGGGTCATTCCTGATTACATTAATTGTCAGCTGCATGAAGGAAAGAGCAACTGGCCATCAGGATCTTGCTTTTGGTTTGGGTATAAGTGGATTAACAATGTTTTTATCTCCTTCATTAAACTTTGGCTTTTGCACATCTATAAACATGTTCCATCTTAACTGCATTTGTGTTAAGTAAAATGTCATGGATTATTGAATTATATTAGGACATCACAGTGGTAATTTGTAAATCCTGGGTGCTTTGCATTACACAACACACTAGTACTTATTATTGTGGAATACTCAGAAAAGATCAAACTGTTAACTCTCTTTAATAT
>VXBX01008045.1:595655-622859 GCA_013400415.1 Scytalopus superciliaris
AAAAAGAGTCTATGAAGACACATCTTCAAGAGCCAGTGTTAACCACGAAAGCTTCTTTATATGTGGCAGATTAAAGAGGTACCAAGATAGCCACTAAAAATTGCTTTAGCTGAATTTAGAGAAATGGAAATTATTCTCCCTGATCAACTTCATCAACCCTGCCAAATGAATCATAATTGCTGGGAAAACAACAAAGTACAAATAAAGTAGCAGAATCATTGTATTTGGTGCTCTTAGCAATGGTCATAATTAGCTAATAATGATGTAGCTATTTTTCTGGGTCTCATATACTAAAGTTAAAGAAAAGGTTTAATAACATCTTTTGGGGAATAGCTTTTCTCTTTCATGATTTCAAGGAATCTTGGCATCTGGAATAATACCTAGCAATTGTTATTATTACAATGGTTTGATCTTACATACTTGGAAGTTGAAGAGGAATTTACTGGAACAGAATAACACATAGAGTTAATCCATAAGGATAAAGTGAAATAAATAGAATGATGTTTATTTATGTAAAGTGATAATGATTTAATGTAGGCCAGGATATCAGTACACAACAGAGAACACTGAATGCATCTTGCTAGGTCCTTCATGGCAGTGATTTAGTTCACCTTAGAAACTGAAACAATTTTGCTCAAACTATTCTGGCAAGATGCAGAATGAGTTCAGAGCCTCAAAGCTCACTGTTGATAAAATAATTTTAACCTAATACATTCAACAAAAGGTAAGAACTATAGAATTGCTTACCCATACACCAGGTGATGCTATACTGGTGCACAGGTTACTAAATATATATATATTAGTTTGGTTCAAAGTCTAGTACAAAGATAGAAATGAAATGTTCAGAATAAGTCAGTTCTCTGCAAATTCCAAAGGAGTGCTAAGAGATAATTCTGGAAAGAAAAAAGCTGCTTTCAGGTGACAGTTGAAGCATGACAGACATCGAAAGAATGAAGAGGTTTACTAGATAACACTCTCTGGACACAGTAGGGAACTACGATCAGGGAGAACAAGGGAAGACAGACAATTTACTAAGGTTAACTGAAAGAAAGTCTGTTTAGTTGGAAATTACAGAGCAGCAAGACCTTTAGGAAAATAAATGTGGAGTATTTATAAACATGCTTTTTCTCTTAAGAGAAATATAAACACTGTTATTTCAAAAGGCTTGTCTGATTGTTACATGTGTTAGTGCCCAGAACCAAGGAAAGAATCCCATGCACTAAAGACAGACAGACTTCTGAACAAAAACAGTTGCTGCATCACAGTGCTGTCTCCAGTTGAAAATACTATATGAGAAATAAAGGCTCATGTCTAAAAAGCTCTACAGAAGCATTCAGAGATAAGCAGAAGAAGACAAAAGCACAGGTAATCCTGGACTTGGGAAAATCTTACATTGCAAGAAATAAAATCTGATTACAAGGAACCCAGAAATCTAATATTGGTGAATATTTTCAAAAACTCAAAAATAGCTGCATGTATTTGATATGGAAATTACATTTTTTATTATTTTCCATGTAAAAATATTTATGAATAAACATTTATCTTTCTGGCTCCCTACTCTCCTATGTCTTTCAAAATACGCATCTAAAGCTAAAAAAAACCCACTGAAGTTTCATAACAGGAAAAAAGAAGCCACTCAGCTCCAAGGTTTTAAACTATCCTCATGAAACAGTATCTGGCAATTGTTGCAGCTAAACAGAGAACTCGATAATACTTCGTCCTTGCATGGTTGTCTAAATAAAGAGGTAATGAGATGTTTTGGTCTGAACACAGTAATGAAATTCAGAAGGGAGTAGAAGTTCAGAATTTCAAGTGGGCTTCTCTCAGTTTCTTTAAGACAGTCCATGGGGATGGCTTTAAACCTGGCTCAATCACTGTTTCCAACTCCTATGGCTCTTTGCTGGTGTGAAGAATGCATTAGTCAAGAATGATCACAATAACTAGTTTTGTTATGAAAAAGTATAGAACCCTGACTGAAACATGATAAACGCTTACCAAGATTCTGCAGCCCTTCAAATCTACACAGTATTGACAACTTTTATAGCTGACACCTGACTAGCTTGTGCTACAAAATGGAAAAGGTACTCTCATGTGTAACCTTCAGGGTCAACTATATACATTTGGGTTACAGATTAGCTTTTTTTAATATCAGAGCAAACATTCAGAGATTCATCTACTTTTCCCTTCAAAAGTACTGCAGTGAAACACTTTAAAAAGCAAATAGGTAGCTCTGTGAAACACCAGCATTGCTACTGTTCATCTTGCTATGACTGCTTTGCTTCTCTGTGTTATAAAAAGATGATGTGCTCAACTCTACAGTCCTATAATATTTGATGAGTTGTATTCATGTGCAGTGCACAGATGAAAGAATCTATGTCTTTACAGGGCCAGAGGATTCTTAAGACGTTGAAGTTTATTAATCTTGTTCATCCTGGTGGTCATATTTTCAGGACTAAGTCATACCTAAAGTGTTGGAGATGGTATTAAAGTAGTTAGTACAAATATACATACTTGGTTTATCTGGTACGTTATTTATGATTACAAGGTTCTTTCCTATTATCTCTTCTACTAAGTATATGGTGGAAACCTATTATTAAAACAAACACTTAAATATGTTACGATTCACCACTATATAGTTAGAAGAGTCTCATTTTCAGTTTTGAGAGTTACTGTAACTCACTTAAAAAATAACTTTCTAAGGTAAAAACCAAAGAGAGAGGCAATTAAAACCAGTATTTCATAACATGGTCAGAACATTACTAATTTTTATTCTTCTAATCTGAAAACTTATGAGATCTATATCAAGGTATTTCTTTGGAACCCCTGAGAAAAGAGTCACTAGAGAACTGTGGGTAATGGGAACAATAATGCTTGCACTAAAAATTCTTTTGCCTTTCAAAAGGAAGATCAAAGAAAAATATTAATCTAAATGAAAAGCTTTCTTTTTTTCTTTTTTTTTTTTTTTTCCTTCCCCCTGTTCTTTTATAAGCAGCATGATCCAGGACTTCAGTTAGTTAGGTATTTTCATTTAAGGTTAAGGCTACTCATGAATACAAGAACTCCATACAGCTGTTCGGAACTAATTTAATTTTTTTTCCTCCTGTGACATTAGAGACTGTATGCTGCTTTCTAAACAGAATGAAAAACAGTAGGAATAAAACCTTATCATATTGTGCATTTATAAATGAATAATTCTGTATGAACTGTCACGGAAACCCAATGTTTAAGAAACTTAATTATTTTCCCAGTACAACAGCATAACTGTACAGGTAAGTCAAAGTATAAGGAACAGAAAGATTCTCACCATTCTGCTGGCAACTTTTACAAAATTCCTTTGTCAGTAATTCATCAAACTCTGTATTTCACAAATTATCTCCCTTTAACTAACCCATAGTGGGCCTGACACACTGCTGCTAAAAAGTGGTAGTGCATACTGAAGGTGCTTTGTAATTATTTTGTACAGAAAAAATAGTTGTATTATTTACTAATAATGTTTTTCAACAATTCCTTGTTACAAGTCGGTTTTCACTATGTCAGCCTTGCAAAAACTTAATGATCAGTGCTGGAAACTTCCATGTCATGGTCTTAATGAAGATCTATTTTCATTTTTTAATCATCAAAGTAACTTCAAAAAATGACCCAACAGCTTATGAATAACTAGGAAAAAAATTATTTCTTTGATGAAAAACAATTCTCAGCATCTTTGCTTTGGGAAAAAAGCAAAGGGAAAAAATCATGTTGAGAAACTTTGTTTCACAACAGACAACTGAAATTTGACAGATGTGGGTGTAGCTTGTGCAGAGTTTTGGTTTTTATCATTTCTATGGCAGTCTTTTCAACAAAGTTTGCATATGTTCCCTAGAGATGTAGATTTTAGCTGCTAAATTCCTTTGAGCTTTCCTATACTCGTTACAGTGTCAGTTGTGCTCATCCTTGAGAACTTCTAAAGTGTAAATTCAAAGCAGTGGCAGGACTCAGCTGGATCTAGGGGTTTTCAGGATGCCAGACAGAAGATGCTACACTTGTCTGACACATAATGTGGGGTCTCCATGCCTTTCATTCACAGGCCATCACTTCAAAAGAAACCTCGTGACAGCTACATACACAAGTCTAGAGATTTACTGCCCCACCACATGTAAAAATGCTCTCCAACCATACACACTTACTTGGTAAAGAAAATAGGAACAGGGAAAGAGAGAGACCAGACAAATAACCTTTCATAATTGTAAGTAGCTAAAATCCTGTTTAGATTAATATAAGTAAATTTACAGTAATGATAACACTTCCATTGAAAAACTGTATCTACTTTTATTTCAGATACTTGTGGTATTTCACATACAGATATTTGTGGTAACACAAAAAATAATGTTACATTTAAAGAGGGGTTTTTATTTTATTTTAAACATTTATTTTAAAATAATACCACTTAAAACTTCTAATGAAATACTTTTCTTTCTTTCTACTTTTGTACATTGCACAACAGCGCAAGACTACATGTGAGCACTATCAAAACAAATTCTTCATAATCATTCCAATTTTTATCAGATACTAACTTGACTGAGGGCATATTCAGCTCACACAGAGGTATGGATGAAAAGCCAAAAATGGTCAGTTACTGAGATTGTTCTGCCAAAGTCTACTAGAATTTCATGTATGTATTTGCACTCCTATGATGTAAACAACACACCAGTCATCACCTTATCAAGTCCCTCGTTATCGTGATCAAATAATTTTGTGGCAATACACAGGAATAAATAGGGAAACATTTGACATGCATTATCAGATCCCTATCCTGCTGGTTTGAATTAAGCCAAAATGCAAACATCTTTTTATTTTGCTCCTATATTTTATAGAAGTCTGGCGTCACATTATCAACTACCTTTCCTTCGGAAGAAGTAATATAAAAATTGGAACTATGCATATATCTTTATGAAGTTCTTTACCTTTAATTCCTGACTACTTGTCTACCAACCACCAAAATAACAGTCGCTTGATGTATTCATCTGTTTTTATTCTACATATTTGGTATCCTTGGGGGAGCAGAAAATACTGCTTAAATTGCTAAGACCTTTAATGTGAGTAAGTCTTCAGCATTTCAAACAAATTTATATGTGTAGCTGATAGCGATTCATATTAATGAAATTAATAAGCTTAAATGAGGACTTTTAATATTAAGCTGAATGTGAATTTGCATAATTCATGTTCAGATACTCAGTTGCAATTTGCACTTTGAAAAAATAAACAGTAAACTAATCATATAATTTTAGAACCAAGTGAAATGTAAAACTTCAATTTACAGAATTAAAAATTAACATTTTAGCAGTATAAAAATACATGAACTGGCAACTTCAATAAAATTAACTTTTACTAGAGTTAGACAGACAACAAACTTTTACGAATTGAATTGAGTTATAAAAGCCCAGAAACAGTGTACATTTGAAATGGTTTAAAATCTTGGCAAAGCATGATTTTCACACAGGATGGAGTAGAGTTCAAAAGGTAATGAATACAACATTAATTTTGAGGTTATGTCAAAACCACCTGTCCATTTCAAAACTCTTTCTGACATTGACTTCACAACATACTAGATTCTCAAATTACAAGAGTGAATTAAGATAGCTGTTTCCTGTTCTGCTCTTCATTTAGAACACACCCACAGAAGAACACTTGCAAGAGACAGTAAAACAAACTTTCTTTACTTTCTTTTGAACACAGATGTACAAGGCAACAGCTGAGACACTAGCAGAGTAAATCAGCTCAAAATGCTGCTCTTTAGTATCTCATTCTAAAACTTACTATCTTTCNCTTTCTTTTTTTTTTTTTTTTTTGTAGAGTAGATTACTGTGCCAAAGCAGAGAAATGTTAATGGTTCACCTTCCTGGGGAACTTCAAGAAGGTGCTTTGAACAAGAATCAGGTCTAACTCATGACTTTAGCTTGACATAAACATCAGTTTATCTCTAAAACACAAGATCATGTTCTGAGACAGATGTTTCAACACACTATTTCTCCACTTCAGAGTGGAGAAAAATATATAATCAATACTATGGAAAATACTCTCAAAACAACCCAAAATCCCACCCCACACTTTCTGCTGAAACTGGCACACTTCTTTTTACAGCAAATCATACAGAAAATCATTAAAATCATTAAGTTCAAGCTTTACATTTCTTAACATTTTACATGATGGGAAAGAAACAAAAAGTCCAGCTCAATACGGAGTCATCATGCTGTATTATTAATATACCTCAGACCACAAATTCCTAAAACTGCCTTTTCAGTGAGTATTGAAATGCCATTAACCACAAATACCCTAAGTGAATGGAAATCTAAAACTAATTTTCTATCAGGCTTAATTTATAGAATAGAATTTGCCATGTTACTTAAAGTTATGGTATTGCTCTTAAAATGACACTATTCATAAGGAAAGGTCTAGGGCCAATCCACTGCAAGGAGTTACATTTATTATATATTTTCTAGATAGCATCTGACACGTGCCAAAGCTGTAAAATCAGAGCTAAAGAAAACATTTACAAAATTTATGTTTGCCATGTCTTCCAGAGAACCTGTCAGAGTTCAGCGTATTTTGTAACTCAGACTCTGTGCACCCCCATTGCCACCTGCAAAATACCTGCTAATTCAGGAACAGCATGTCTAAGTGGTGCAAGGACAAGCCTACCATTGCAAGTCCAGCCACACTGCAAGCAGGGGAGACACAAGGTGAGACCACAGCATGCTCCTTTTTTCCCTGTTGGTGTGCTACAAGGGTCACCAGAATTGGCTATGAGGTTGAGAAAGAACCCTATGCCTCTACTCTGAAAGTAAACCAACAAACACCACAATAAAGAATTATTTGCTGAGCACCATTAACCACTATACTTAAGGAACAGCTCAAAAAGACTGAATGTGAAATGGGAAAATGCAACAGAGGATGCATGATGATCTTGGAAAAATATTTTCAGCCATTCTCACTCAGTAGTTAACATATCACCAACAATTATCTTTTATCACTTTCCTTCAATATAAGGACTGACACTCGCAAAAGCAGATTTAAAAAACATGTTGAGCTACTTACCAGGTATGTTAATACAATAGGAATTTTTGTGTCTGAGCCTCTCATCTCAAAGCAGTCAAAACTTTCTGACTTAGATTAATGACTATCAGTGGTTTTAAGGATTTCTTTTGAAATATTTTTAATTTATTGTAGGAATAAAAAAGGGATTTGGATCCTCTTTGATTAAACACACATTATTCTAAGGATTAGAACTGTAGTTTCTGATCACCTGATATTTCATGTATGAAATCTGTAACTTCTGGTATAGTGGACAGCATTTCTCTTTTATATTCAAGTAGTAACAGCAATTAAGTACTGATTCTTGCCAGTACTTTCTGAATTAATGCAATTAAGTGAGAATCTAAAACTCTAGTCATACAGACACAATACAATTGCCTTCTCATGAAACTAATGAATAAAATCAAACAGCGGGAAATCCACTGGAAACAATGAATAGTAGCAATCTACTTCATCTTATATTACACTGACTGCTTTATATAATTTCATTTCATTTCTACATAAAATAGAGATTTCTATTGTCTGCTCTGCTGCCATTTCTTTTGATATTTGAAATATATTTAATTATACAAGGTCACATCTGAAGAGATAAAGCTCTCTGGAGAGACTGAAATTGAACTTTTCCATATCAGATCACTTCCTCTCCAGAAATGAATTCTTTATTACCCCAAAATTACATGGTATTATCCCGAAATGACATGATATGTCTTATTTCTCATCTAGCACATTCCTGGAATTAGACTTGAGTATAAAAGAAAACTAATGGTTCTGAGAATTGGCTGCTCCAAAGGCTTCACTCTTTCATTACTCACTCTTGATAATTGGCAGTCCACAGCAGGAGAAGCAGGGAGAAATACGCCAGTTGCATTTAGAGATGGGAGTTACGGCCTTTTCTTTACGATGTTGCATAAAAAATTATGGCAAATTATAACAGCTGTTACGGATGTGCTAAACCTGCCAAAGGTCTGTTTATGCTAAAAGACTGTTTCACCCACCTCCCCCCCATCCCAGATTCTAAATGTAGAGGTTCTTCAGTCCTTCAAAGGCCTAAGAAGGGTTTGCAGTGGGGGTGACACAAATGGAAAAACAGTAATTAATGGGAAGACAAATGCCACTGAAGAACAGAAGAGACTAAAAAATTTCTGAATCTTCCTTTTTATCCCCATATTAAGTATATTTGAGAAGACAGACACATCTCATAGCTATATATTTTAGTAATAAATGCAAATGTTATACTTTTTTAATTGTATCCAATACCCACAAAATGTGTAAATAAAACAAAACACCTATTCAATTTTTAACTAGACTTTTTTTTAGCTACTTACTATGGTTTTATAAGGAAGTAATTGCTTTACAAATAGTTTTTTTAATTACATCTCTTTGAACAATTGGGAAAAATAACTACAGTAATAATTACATAGAATATTATTGCTTATGATGGCTACAGTTTTTCCAAATATATTTGGCCCATTTTCCAAAGACAGGAGACAAACAGTCCCAGAACAGGAAATGGGACCTGCAGAGCTGCTGAGGTTTGATTCCGTATAGGTGAGCTTTAAATAAGCCTCCAGTTACCTCCTGCATCTTGAGGCACTTACAGTCTTTTAGGAGGCACTCTTAGGACAGTCTGCAGTATTCTTCATAAAATATTGATTTTGTTGTTAATAGTTCATCATTTTCAGATATGTTCTGGGTTTAAAATTAACCATTAATGATGAACAACATCTGCAACAAAATGCATTTGCAGATCCAAGGTGCTACAAATATCATACTGAAAGTACAAAGGAAATAAGAAACTGAAACTAAAGGCAAAACAGTTTTTCATCTGGGCACAAGATTACAATGCTATCCCTTCAAATTGCTCATGTTTTTCAAAGACATGCAGAACCAGCAAAATCAAAAGGAAGTTTCCTGAAAGCTGTTGATGCAAACTCTAGAAGCCCATGTTCTGCCAACTTGTTCACAATAGCATGCACTGTCACAGCACACATACACAGCACAACACTTATTAAAATTTTCTACATTCATTAAACTTTCATTAGACCTTATTTAAACTTTCATTAGATTTTAATAAGGAGTTGGAACTCCAGTTTCCATTAACATATTATTTAAAATCCCAAATTTCCCAAGTCTTAAAATAGAACAATGGGACTACTCTTTGATATGTCTTTGTTACAAAGTTTTCAAGGCATTATGCTGTGTACAAGTTTTTATTCAAATGTTTCATAATTTATTACTGTTTATTATTTATATTTGTCTGTTTAGCAAACCTAAGCAAAGCAACAACAACAAAAAAGGAGATGTAGAGATAATTACAGACTGACTTCATTGAACAGCTTCAAAACTGTTCAGCAAAGCTCAAAAAAATATTAAAACATACGCAGTCCTAAAATCTGAGAACGGATCGCAATTGTTTTCATGCCCAAGAGTAAATTGTGATGTAAGGGAAAGTGAAAATGGTTTTGACATCACTCCCTCTCTCTCTTTTTTTTTTTTTTTTTAATTTTCTGTTGTTGCATTGTTAAAGTATTTAATGGAAGCTATGATTCTTCACGGAAGAAATTACTGACTTTCAGAAAACCTTATTTTCCAAAGGGGAAATGCTTCACTAAGAAATTATGAAGACTTTCTATGTTCTTTTCACAGCAGAAAATATTTTCCTTCCCTTGGCTAACAAACGTCAAAGTTAAATTAACAGCTTTGTTGCAGAATCTGTAAATACTTGTCAAAAATATGATCTGCAAGACAAACAGAAAACTCCTGAGGCAAAAACAGTCTTTCTGTCTTTATAATGACTAAAATGTTCTGTACACAACTACAGTATGAACTAAAAAGTAGCAATAAATAAATTACAAGTGGTCTCCACATTTAACTTTGGCACTGTGGAAATTATACCGACTTTAAAAAAGTTTCAAATTATTGACAGTATTCGCAGATAGTACAAGACATTCACATTCACATTCATGGAGAATAAACATAGAAAAAGTATGATACAACAATTTATATTTCAGTAATTAGAAAGTAACTATGAAAGTTTATCTAATGATTCTTTCTGATTTTTCTACTACTCCTTTATGGACTTCCAGGCTACCATGAACTCAACTTCCTTTATGTTCAGACTAACTCCATGCCCTGGCAGATAATTTTGCTTTGCATTTTTTGAATGCTAAGCCAACACCTCAAGCTGTAATGTTTTCTTGAGATGCTATTCCTTTGCAGTAGATCCCAGACCAAAAGGAAACATTACCAAGACAAGACAATACTTTTATTTCACAGAAGTGAGATATGTTCCACATTTCATGGAACTGAAAAGGGACCAGACTGCTGAAGACTAACTTGTCTGTGCTCTCTGCTGTGAAAATAAAGGGAGAAGATAGCAAGGAAAGACTGAGACAACATACTACATATTAATTCTTTTTTATCTTTTAAACAATAGGTTATTAGTTTGATTACTTGGATAGGCTAAAAATTCTATTTGTGCTTATTTTATTAATCTCTTTTTCCCAAGAAAGAAAGGGGGTCAAAACTGGACCTTGATTACCTTGGAGCAAAGCTTCAATAATTTGAGACAAGTCTCCAGATTTCTATTTGTAAGCAGCAGAATTCAGTCCTGAATCATAAAATTTAAGAGTTCTCATAAAGAATTAATATAAACAGTAAATCTTCATGATGATACCAAAATAACAATAGGAAAACATGAAAATGGCTTTCCATTAAGCTCAGTCCCTTTCAGTTTCTTAAAACAACAGCATCTCTTTTCCCACAAATATTCCTTTCCATTAAATATTTACTCACTGATCTATATTTTATCTACTCAGGCCATACGTTTAGAATTCCTTGGAAAAATAAAGTGTTGAGTAACTCTGCAGTCATAAACTTGGGAAAATTTCATTTATTTCAGAAAAGCTTTAAGGGAGGGTTACATGTCCAGCTTAATACAGCTGTATGAAAATTTTTATCCCTGGATTTTATTGTATATTATTCATATTTTATGGTAAGAGGAATTTTTAATATGCATAATTTCTTGCCTTCACTTTTCAGTTATTTTGGAGTAGAAGCCCTTTGTGGGTTTACTTAGCCCAGCATCTTCTGAGTGATCAATAGCAGGTAATTTCAAAAGCATATGAGAACAGATGAATTTGCCATTTTATCTTCCCACACCTCTCTCTGTTTCTACAGCTGTGAACCTCAGAGTCCTGAGGTGAAGGACTTGCCTGTCTATTTATGGAGCCTCAATGAATTTGCCTTAAATTTTTCCAGTCTTGCGAATCAATACAATCATTGAGCATTCACAACACTTGTAGTAAAGTAATTTCACACCACTGAACATTCATGCTACTCTTCTACAAATCTATCCTCTTTCTGCACTGCCATTTTTGAAATGAGAGCATTCCACACAGCATTCAACTTATAGCTGGATCAAGGGTACATTAATGGCATAATAATATCGTCATTTTCTTTACTCAACTCCTTTCTTAATTTGCTTTTTTGGCTGCTATTTCAGAGTTAACCTTTTAGTCAATATTAGCTGCTTTTAGCTATACCTCTAAGCTAGTATCAGTACATTAAGCTACACGGAGGAGGGAAAAAAAAAATCCTGAAATCACCAAATGATGATGTTACAACTCAAGGAATTGAGGAAATTTTGTCCTTATGGTAAATACTGTGTAGATAGGAAGGACTACATCAAAATTTTACACATGCCCTAAAACTCCAGGCACTGTGCACAGGATTAATTTTATTCAGCAGAGTGCCATCTTTTAGTCAGCAAAACATCAGAGGGCATTTTTAAATTGCTATCTATTTTCTGTAGCTGGTTCATTTTTAATAGCTAAGAAATAACCACAATGTCTGTCTTTGAAGAAGTCATCAAAACGAGAGATGACAAAGAGGATTCATCAGATCTTTGATTTCTTAGATAACAATTCTTTATTCCTCCTCCTTCTTTCCCTTCCCTTTGAGACAGAGTTATAGAACTTTTCAAAGCTTTGTAGAAATTTACTGAGATAATTTACTGCTACTTTCCCTTTAAGAAACCTTTGATTTCTGGAACTGTCAGCAAATCTTACTGACAGACATAGTTGAAATTATTTGCCTTAATCACTGCCACTACAGCTTGAGGTGATATGTCATTCACACCACCCAGACATCAGCAATTACCTTGTCCTTTCACCCTCCAGTGGTTGAGCTACAACATAGATTGAGAAACTATCACAGCCCTCCAGCTGACCTGTTAGTTTTTCCGTTAATGAATTTTGCACATCAACGTCTATGAGCTCCCTGGATTTGGACACTTCAGGCATTCTCTATAATAAAACCTGCCTCTTCTTGATAAACTTTCCTTACTTAACAAGTAATGCCAGCACATACTCATGTAATCAGGCCCATAAACCAGTTCCCCAAATTAAAAGAAAATCTCAAACAAAATCTTTTTCATCTTGCAGGTGTCATATTCCAAAGACAAAGGAGTAATACTCTTAATGGCTGCTGACAAAACAGTCTAGCTATTTCCATCAACATATAATGTTGTGTAGTGTGCCTTGCTAATAGAGCTGGATTTAAAAAAAAAAAATAATTTCAGCTTCTATATTTTAAACTCAGTGAACAAATCTACCTCAGATACTCAGTTTCCATCAACAGATCAGGAAGTTCCATAAGAATGACCCTGCAGATAGGCATATTCACAAAGGAGTCTGATGTTTCAATCAAAAGAAAATACATTATTTTTGGTTAATGCTCAGCATTTGCTCTAAAGATTCAATTCATAACACACTCAACTGTTTATTTAGAAGTACAACACAGATTGGTTGGCCTTTCTCTGGTTGCTCTGAGCATTTCTATTAATATGTAACATCAAAAATATCTCTCGCATATGCTCCATGCAACAAAATCAGAATGCAGTCACTTGTATTCCCACACTTGAAGGAAGCACAGAGAAGGCTACTACCTCCACACTGACCTTTCTTTCTAAGAGAACACATTATCAGACACTTTTGCCTCTCACAAGCTTGGAGGGACAGCACTTCTAAAAGTTTTATGAATGAGTACATTTCTACTCAATCAGGTTACTGATGGCACAACCTTCTTAGTACTTTGGTGATATAACCCATTGATTATAGTTGTAATCACAGTGCAGACACACAGAGCTACCTTGTATACTGAGTTTTCTTTCTAGTCTATAGACGTAGACCAGACTATGATGTTGAAATAACCAGAACCCTTAACACAGTTATACTGCATTATATCTGCATAAAGCTGGAACAAGAATAAGAAAATGAAAGTTGAAGCAACTGGTAGAGTGAGATGCTGGAGAATGACCATTGTCACCATCGCCATGAAAGAATGATGAAATGAAGGAAACAACAGCAAAGAGCCTGAAGGAAGAATACAGAGAGCGGCTCAGCTCAAATGTAAAACTAGTGACTTCCAGTAGAAACTCAGGGGTGTGTGCCTCAAGAAAATCCTGCCAGAGATATCTCAGTCTTACCTACCTATGTAATAAATAAGGAAATTTTGTACTGAACACTCATGAAAAGGGAAGAAGGAAAATAGTCTGGATGTTAGAAGATCATATGTCTACTGTAACACTTCTGGAATCTTGTCACTATCAGTAGCACAAGAGCTGAAATTTGTTGAAAAATATCAGATGGATGCCAAGTAGCAAATGCTTAAGTTTTGCAACAGAGACCAGGATTAGCACATGGGAACGAAAAAAAACTACTGCCACACTGTGGTACACTGAAAAGAAAAAAGGTAATTTCTTTATCAAAGTAGCCTGAAGGGTATGTCTGGTCCAAGAGAAGTTTTTCCTTCTGTGACCAGTCTGCTTTAATACAGTACCAAAAATAAGGAGAGAACTGTGAAATTGCATGAAACATCACAGTTCATCTCCTGGGAAATGGTTGAGCAGTCACAATGTAGCAAAGAATGAATCCGACAAAGGAGCTAGTTTGTTGGAAAGATGACACTTTTTGAATAAACATCTCTTGGCACAAAAATAAGCAGAAAAAAAAAATGGAAGGAGTCTATTTCATAGATATTTAAATAAAATACTGCAGTTTGTAAACAATGCATGACTATGGAGTACAATCACACATATGCTACATATGGCAGCTGTTTCTTCTTTAAGATGCTAAAGCAGCTTTAAAAGGTTAAAGAAACCTTGAAGATGCAAAACTGCAGAATATTTTATAATATAATTAATTCTGTATTAAAAATTGGCTAAGTAGTTTTTTCAAGCAACCTGCTGTTTGAACTACGTGGCAGATGATGCTATGAAAAGCAGATTATGATTCTTAATTCTACCTTATGTCCACTACAAAATATGAAAATACAGGATTAAAGAATAGCTTAGGTTAAAAAAGATCACTGAATCCAACCCAGCACTGCCATGTCCACCAGTAAACTGTATCCTTAAATGTCACATATACACTAAGTGACACATCTACACATTTTTTAAATACCTCCAGGATGGTAACTCAACCACTTCTCTGGGCAACCTGTTCCAGTGCTTGGCAGCCCTTTCAGTGAAGAATTCTTTCCTAATATCTAATCTAAATTGCAGCCTATATGTGCATACCTACATGGAAATACAAATCCTTTTACTCAAAAATTCTTACATGCATAACAGAAAAAGAACTAAACCATGCACTTCTTTTGAAGAAATAAAAAAGCTATCTGTTGCAATTAATACTTACAGCTTGCCTTTGCATTCTAAATTTTTACCATTAGCAATTGTTCAAAAGTACTCCTAGAATGCCCAACCAGTTTAGAGAGACATTTGAAAAAGCGGTATCTATTTGCAATGTGTACAGACATGGTGAATTAGACAAGAAATACCAGACGAAGGTTTTTAATATTTTGTGAAACTTTCAAATGAAGTATCCAGTACTAAAGCTGTAAGGAGATGGAAATCAGAGTCTTGACAGCCTTGCCTATCACTACAGGCTGCTGAGAAAGCAAGCTCTCCAGAGGCTGAGACCCAGAATATGAAACAAACATCTCTCAACTTACTGGTATACACCAATATGTGTTTTCGTTAAAAAAAAACCCACCAAAAACATGAAGATGAATTTTCCCAGTATTGATACCTACTTTATCCAAATGGGTCCATTGTTAGTTTTTAAATTTGCAAATCAAGAAGTACTTTTTGTCATTTTCAATGCTGAAAAGTCCAGAACTGAAATCAAATTATGTTTGTTCAATTTTACTACCGTTGTTCAAAAAGGTTTTGCTTTTATAAATTAACTAATGGTTTTATTAGTCAAATCAAGTACAGCTTTGCAGAAAAGAAAGTTTATAAGCTATGATTTTCTGCAAAAGGCAGGAAATGCGTTTCAATTATGCCAAAACTGAGAGACAACAAAAAAATGATATTAGATGAATTAGGATAAGAATTATGTCTAATTGATTATTAGTTTCTCAAGTATATCTGACACTAACATGAGCACATGAAGAGGCAAAGCTTACATCTTTTAGATTCAGCTGCTGTGCAAAGTTAGTGTAAGCCAGTTCTCACAGATGGAAGGGGCATTGAGTAGAAACAGCTCCTAGGCTGACATGCTAAGTCAGGTATAATTTTGTCTTCTATTCTCAGGAATTGTAATGGCATCGTAAAAGTGCCGTTGTAAGTAGAAAAAAAGGCATTGAAAATGTTGTGCTATATCTTTTTTCTTTGCACTTTTATTTTGGTGCCTGCATTTCTATTCCCACATATAGCTGAATCCAGTCCAACAGTCCTTACTGCCAGAGATGTAACTATATAATAGCAAAGAGTGGAAGGATTCACTCCAGCAGCATAGGAGACCTATGCCTTTGTGCCTTGAGGGATCAAACATGGCTTATTACTGACTATTTTTACAGACTTCTCATTTTATGGACTTATTATACTGAGCCCATAGAGCTTTCATCTTGCTATGAAGACGCTCAGAAGAAAGGTGGCATATTTGGCTGCAACCTCTGAGGCTGACCAACAGATAAGGTAGTCTTAGGTTGAATCCTCCCTGAGAGGGAATGGTAAATCCCTGCATGAAGGCAGCAGAAATAAGCAGCTCCCCACTCCTGGCCTGATCTAAACCAGTGCTCTGCACAGACACGGAATAGTGATTGTATTACGGGACCATTTACATTGTCTTTGTATTCTGCACCTGCAGAAACAGAAATGCTCTTAAGCTGTTTTCTTGCTTTGTAGCAGTGTCACTTGAGATTGCAGGCTCAGAAGTCACATCATGGAGACAGTTTATACCTGAATCACATACTTCTGTCCTCTCAGGGAGTTCAATTCAGTTCACCTGCATGTTCTTGGAATGTGTTAGAACTTAACAAAATATGCTATTTCCACATAAATCAAATTTAGGTTAAAGTCTTCAGTTTTCTCAGTTAAAAAAAATAAAAAATAAAAAATCAACAAGTCACAATCCAACAACACAAGAGCTGAACACCCCAAACTCCCTCACTCACATTGTTTTTATTCCATCATAGCAACAGCTTTGATATCATAATGACTCCATCATGACTTTATTGGTCCGTTCATTTTTTTCTGAATCATCTGAGTCATCCTGGCCAGTTCATAACGGTTTTCATAGTTCAGATCTCAACCAGTACTGGACACTCAAAACTCAGAGCTGAAGAACAGACAGAAAAAAACCAGAGCCTGACCTATACTCCTTAGGCTGTCTTTGTAATGGAAACAAGAATTTAAAAGAAAAATATTTTTCATTGAGGTGATACCTGGAAGCTGCCTTTTTTTTTTTTTTCACCATATGCCAGTACCCTCCGCCAACACATATGCTCATTTTTTCCCTTGCTACTCTGACTATGCAGTCTAAATCCTTGTTCATTTCCACTGCTGTGACTATTCAAGCTTTATCCTTGCCTTTTAAACTCCCACAGTAAACTTGGAAGCACAAAGTTTAGTATTAGACATTAAACTTCAAGGTCAATAACCTTAATACTGCTTTCACAAAGAAACAGTGGCCAGACCAAGGATGATATGGTACCACTCACACTAGATACTATGTTGATGAATGAAGACAGAGGCTGGAAAGAAAATAGGGAATGGAGGAGAGATGATGAATGACTTTTTCAATCATCATCAGAAACAGAGTACCAGACCTAAAGAGCAATGATGCACATGAACAACTCATGACTACTCAAATAAGGATAGAGGTTTTGGAACAGTCAAAGCCAAGGGACTGTTTTAATCTCATTAAAGTGCAACTTCAGCTCTGTGATATTAGCCAGGTTCAGTTTAGCATGATACTTAGTCCTGGTGTCTACTTTTCTTTCCTTTTACTATATGGATAGTTTCTCATTCAAAAAAGCAGGATAATTTACATAACTTCAGTACAGTTTAATATGTAATCTAATGCAAATACACCAACTTTTCTTGTGGCTCTAGCATTGCACTTCATGGCAATAATGATTTTGCTAATAATATAGCACTTTCTATTCTTTTGGAGGTAAGTTGCATTTGTTTTTCTGAAGCTCTAAATATCAAATTGATTGATGTAATAAAACACATAGCTTCCATGCACATTCTGATCCTTTTCTCCCAGTAACATGACCCTACTGCTATCTTTTTTCCTCCGATTTTGATTTAATTTAGGAGATTTTGGTGCTATTATCAAACCTGCAAATGCTTCAGTTTATTTCCTCACTTACAAGTAAAGGCTGAGACAGCTGGACCTCTTTAGACTGGAAAAGACAGAGAGGGGACCTTATCAATGCCTATAAGTATCTGAAGGGAGGGTGTCAAAAGGATGGAGCCAGACTCTTCTCAGTGGTGTCAAGCAATAAGATGAGAGCCAACAGGCAGAAGCTAACACACAAGAAGTTTCACCTGAGCATAGGGAAGAACTGTACTGTGTAGGTGACTGAGCACTGGAACAGGTTGCCCAGAGAGGTTGTGGAGTCTCTTTCCCTGGAGATATTCAAAAAACATTTGGACACAATCCTGAGTAACATGCTCTAGGATGACCCTGCTTGAGCAGGAAGATTGGACCAGATGACCTTCAGTGGTCCCTTCCAACCTTAACCATTCTGTGATTCTGCTGCCTGGTCAGTTGAACAGTTATGCTGAAGTTGATAGGAACATTTGCCTCAGGAAGACTACTACTACAGTTAAAAATTCAAGGCACTGTGCTTCCAAATTTACCCAAAGTATCTAATAGGGAGTTGCAGATTAAAGCATAGCACCAATGACAATGTTGGGGATTTTTTTTTTTTGCTTTTTTGTGTGCTTATTTTTGTTGGGCTTTGTTGTTTGTTCTTTATTTTGTTGTTTTGTTGTTGTTAATAAAAGCTATGCCCTCATTTGTTTCCTTCTCTATAGGTCTCAATAGTGTTCTCCAGCTAATGTACTAATGTACTCTTCAGCTCTAAAGTATTCACTAAGTGAATTTAGACTTGCAACTGTATTGCAACAAATCAGTAAAGAAGAATTTCTATTATAATTAAGAAAAAGACATAAATTTGTTCTCATATCCAATATTTCCATTTTGATATTTTTATTTCCTTTTCAAATGTGTTCTGCTTTCAAGTAACTTTAAACAGAGCACAATTTCGAATTTGACGGTACAGGTCATAAGTTGAAAGACTGCTTTGAATAGTAGACAATATGTTATTTTGCAACTGTTTCTAGTTGCAAAACATATACTGAATAAACCCAGAACCAGACACAATGACAGGTAAGATAAAATCTGATTATGGTTTGAGTACTATAATGCTGAACCTGTGTTATAAAATGAATGGTGTACATATAAAAGATAATTTCCACCACTTCTTAAAAAGGAAATTTAGCATGCTAGTTCTTGGAGTAATTGAATAAGCCTTACAGCATTTTGCTAAGGCTTTCAAATAGATGTGCACCAAAATTAGAAAGAGCAAGATTTCGAAATGATAAAGGCTAAAAAAAAAATATCAACACTCATGTAACTAATATACAATATTCGACTTTGCAAGTAAAAGCAAAACTGCTTCATTTTAAATCCTGTGCTTCTATTTCATTTTCAGTTCAACTCCTAAAAGGCTTATTTCCTTCTGATACTGCTCCAGTTGCTCTCTGTGGGAAACTATAGAGTTTATATATTATTCATCCAACTAAAAACCCTGAGGCAGGACCCCTATGGAGACTCTTCAGTAATTGGTCTCCAGATGCTGGTGATATGCAGTGCTCTAAAAGTCCTTAAACATCATGAGAACACAATTCCATCTGCTTTTCAAGCTGCGTATGTTTAAAGGAATAACACCGACTGCTCACCCACATTTTCAGCCAGCTCCTACAGTATCTAATTATTCACAAACTCATGAGCATTGAGCTACAATTTATGTGGTTAACACAACAGCATAAAAAAACCTTTCAAATTAAATAATCACTGTATTATTTAATAAATAGGTGATGTAGCTGAGCAATCTATACATAAAAACAGTGTATGTCTGCATCAAAATTATCAATTGCTTTAATGTTTCCAGAATACACATAAACAGGAGGCTGAGAGTGAAAAGCTAGCAGGAATCATTCTGTATTAACATACCCTGACAAGATGCAGGCATGTGCAGTGAAAATTCATTTAGCATTTGCATTTATACCCTGAAACAGTAAAACTATAACATTGTTTAAATCTTAATTTCAGTATGACTCCCAAATGGGCATTTATGCAATTAACTGCAACAGGCCTCGAAGCAGAACTAAAGCAATTTTGTTCTAAACTTGAATGGTCAATCTCTGTATCTCCTTGAACCCCTGTAAACTCTGAATATTAAGCATTTTAATATTTCTTTTTCCAAGAAGACTAAAATCCAAAGGAGATCAGTTTTCAGGACATCTTACTTGTGAGCATTGTTTAAATACTCAGCATGCAAGTTATTAATTATAATTTAATTTATATCTGCAAAGAATGCTGACATCAGTTATTAATCTAACAGCCGTTTCTCCTTTCTGTCTTATTTTGACCTATCTTCAGGGTTCCCTACTACAGCCTGTAGAGCACCACTGTTCTTTTTTCTAAGCCTTTCCCAATACCTTTCGTTTTCCTCAACTGCCATACTGTACAGACTTGAAATGCAGCAGTTCAAGGCTGAAAAACTAATCAAGTTCATTTAGCCTAGAGCTGTTCTTTGACATCAGGGTCGTGAGATGCAGCTGATACAGTGTGTATCCTAGTGCCATAGATTTGTACCCTAGGCACATCTAGGTGTGCAAAATAACATGACATGAAATCAGATGCTATTCATGCTAGAAGCAGCGAGGACTAGCAGTCACAGTTGACAGAGACATATCTCCTCAAGAACATTGAAAATAAAAACTAAACTGGGTATGTAATGCTAAACATTAACGAATATGCTAGGTAATAAAAAGGAGTAAGATAGACAAAACACAACCTACTTGGGTTGAAACCAAATTTTGTCACAAAATGATGAAGGAGTGTTACATCGGAAGCCAGGAGCAGGCCTTCAGGATGAGACAGGGGGAGACAAAAAGACCAACTGGTGCTTATTGATTGCAAGTGCCAACAGATTTCTCACCACTACCTTTGAGTCCACAAGAGGAAAAAAATTCTAGATGTAAAGTTTTGGCCAGCTATAAGAAAAGCTGTTCAGACAGAATCCTCTGTATGACTAAAGAATAAAATAAAAATGTGGTCAGTAGCTCAGATATATATTATAACATCACTGTCACTGCCTACAGTAAAGCAACCTGGAAACAAACTCTTGAAGCAATGGTTTTGTGGTACTTGCTTATGTAAATTCTTACACCTGTAATGAGGCTGTTCTTTGAACCTCAGTAGTCAAGGGCAAATATACATGAACAAATGTACCAGACTGGAGAACCAGCCTAACCTAATTCAGAGTTAATATTACAAGGGTGTGCTCCAAACCAAAAATTCATTTACACAGTCTTCACCAGTGGTCGTAGATGTACTGCTACTCATTTCAGAATTATTACAGAATGTATCATTTAGCTGGTAACTGTTAAATAATGTATAGGGAGTTGCAAAGCCCAACAGTGCTCCACCTACCCTTGTATAAAGCTTTTCCTCATCACTGGTATGTAAATTATAATAGCTCAGCTATTGAACTATTCCATAATGTGAATGGAACTGTGTTTTTTAAGTGATCACATCAGCAAGTGTTCTATGTAGACATGGGACAATAGGAACACTAATAAATTCCTGCAGTATTTAGAAGACAGGAAAATGTAGCATATCTATTGATGAAATAGTCTCAAAAACCACCATAGTACAATTACAAATTATGGTTAATTTCTATGAAATGAAGAATAGTGATCACTAATGGAAAAAAGGCACTTATGACCCTTACCGGTAGCCTAACATCACCTTAAATTATGCTGATAATAATGATAATACAATGATAATTCAGGTTTTATAACATCCTTGGGCCAGTCTAAGGTAAGGTTGGCTTCATAAATTATTGAATTCTGTTTACCTTTATTAAATTTCACTTTTACAGTGAAGCTTGGCTGACTTATTTAACTGCATAACAAGCTACTAAGAACTACCTTCAGTCCAGACTCTTTCACTTAGTGCAGCCATAAGTCTGCTTTTCACTGGAGAGGAGCTCAACCTCTCAGTGCTCACCAAAAAGGTGGACACTTCTCTTATATGAGATATTACATCTGCTAGAGGAAATGTGGGTATAATATACAAATTTATCTGTATATAGAAACACAACAGACGGAAAAGGAACCTCATGGTGTTATTTCAGAAAGAGGAAAAAAATCATGACAGATGCACACTTGCCCCACTAGGAAAATTGAAGAATACTTATTTGTTAGAGGCAATGTATCCCAAGGCAACAGGTGTTGTGTACACACTTACACCTGCTCAAATGGACATACTGAAATAATACAGAGATAATAGAGGAAAGCTAAGATAAGCAATTCTTGCAGTCATAAGGATGAATTATGAAGTCGTGAAATCTGTCATGTAAGCAGATCCTGGAAACTTCTGTCTGAACCAAACAATTATAAATAACAATTTGAGAATATTTTTTTATCATTGCAGAGCAGTTTGCATACAATAGCAAAGAGGAAACCCATTTTGCCATGGGTTGAAGAACAGAAACCCACTTCCCTGAACACTGGAAAAGCTAATTTCTTCTCCCAGCTTATCTCAAATCAACAGATACATCACTCCTCACCCTTACCACCACTGATGTGGAAGAAACCTTTTGGGCCCCAGTCCTCACTGTCACAGGCAATCTTAAAGTAAGGTCTGGTAAAACATTCTTCATACAGCAACGAAAATCTTCAACCATATCATGACTGATACCTTTTTTTTTCTACTTTGTTCAAACAAGTAAGAATTTTCTATCTTTTTGACCTCCTCTTCCGAGAGAGAATACACTTTTCTGAATCTTCTCTTGAGAAGTCTTCATTTCAGATCCGGAGAGAACAAATGCATTGTTTTTCTAGCTAAACTGTGTAATATTTTTGGCAATTCACACTGGGAGGGAACATTCAGCAAAATATAATCCTATTTGTGACCTTAACCATCTTCAAAATGCTTATAGTCACACAAGGGATGACAAGGTGTGAACATTCAGTGCCTCCTACTATAAAGAGCATTCACCCTCTGACATTTCTGTTCCAGATCCACATATTAACTCTTTTCTTAGTAACAGAAATAAAATTAAAGATGCTTAGATTCAATCCAATAAAACTGACAACAGTACAGTTTTTCTGCATAGGTATAAAAAAGACGTGTGGCCTTTATACACAGAAACATATACATGTGTATCTGTGACCATGCATGCATTTACCATTTGTAAGAAATCTTTGCAGAAATTTTATCATTCTGTAAATCAAGATTCAGAGTTTTTACAGAGAGTTAGGTAAAGAATTCCCCCCCATGCATATGATGAAGGAACTGACTGCATATAAATTATAAATATGTAATCAAATGATTGAGATAAGCCACATGCTCAGAAATACAATATTTGAAGCAATTATAAGTTAATATTTGAAGCACTTGCTATTTAAAGCACTTCAAGGCATTCATTAAGTATCTGATGAAGTATATACAGTAAAGTAAGTATACATTTCTGGACTGCTAACTGTTTTTGCACTTAAAGATATGCAACATAGCTGCATTTTTCATTAAAATTTGGAATATTCTCTGATGCAGTGGAGTTCTCTTATACATACTTTTTCTACATCATCATAACTGAATTTTATGGTCCAAAAAGCTGTCCACAGTTACCAAGTTTATATTCACGAGGTTCTATAGCTCTGAACTCGTTTGACACATCCCACCTTAAGCTCAGGATACTATTTCAAGTTTAAAATACAAAGCTACTATTTGAATGTTTGTCATAAATGGGATGGTATTCTGTGAATGTTGTACCACAAGTCTTAAAAATATTTACTATTTGCGCTTATTACTCTATGCCATCAGTCTGCTGGGAAAATGACACTTCACTGTGAGATGACTTCCACATGGAGCAACTAGGGAAATGAATTTATAACGCCTGGAAAGTAAAACAGCAGTTCAGGGAGTTATAGCTCACAGCTGAGAGTTTTGAAGAGATTATATTAATTTTCTTAGAGTAAATCACTGTAGTAGAATAATCAAATTTACGACTACAAGAAACACATAAGCAAAATAATCCCGAGAGGACTGGGAACATGAAACAATTACAGTAAAATGCAACTTTATGAGATTTCTGTTTACCGTAGTTGTGTCTCAAACCCCTTTGAACAAGGCCTATTTTTGAACATATTTGTTGAGGGAGAAACCGAAACAAAGCAAACAACATCAAAGCACATGGAATAAATATTGTAGACTATTGCTTTTGTATATGTATTTGGTTAAATAACAGTAACCTGGGATGGATTTTCACGTGGACTTAGCATACATTTGGAAGGCAAGACCAGAGCATTTCTTTCTAGAATTAAAAACACATCTGGAAATCAACACTGCAGTAAAATAATAACAATTGCATTAATCTGCTAAATAACATTGGCCAACTTCTATAAATCTTCACATCTTTCCTACATCACTTTAAAGGATAAAATTTAACCATCAGTTGTGATGTTATTTTGAATTCATAATCAAGAAGGCATTCTATAGTTTATGGTTGGCTTGCCTGATGTAAAAGATCCTGCATTAAATCACTGTAATAGCATTATAGGTTGTAGTAAGAAAGTTTATATAGGCTAATGATATTACAGTTTATGAAAGGCAACTATAGTTATACAATATTGATGTCTTTCCATCTTTTCATTGGGAAAAATGTTTATAGGAGATGACAATGGAATTACAATCAAAGTTAATGGTCCTCCTAAAGAGAAAGTCAAAGAAAAATAGTCATAAGACTGCACTGCTGAAATGTCTTGCCTGTCTTCTGCAGGAATTATTTTTGTAATTCTTTCAATGTATTAAGATGATATTAATGTTTTGAAGCCAGCATGACTTTGGCAATTAACATGCTGTGTTTCTCCCTCTTTGAGGCCTTCATGTTTCATTTAAAACAGAAGCTGTTCTTCCTACAGCATTCAAAAAAGTTTTCTGCACTAGAATATATACTAGAATATGTACAATATTCACCACTAATAACTGTACATGAACTGGGAGTTGGGGAGGGAAGTGGGAGGAAGGGTTGGGGAGTGGAAGGAAAGCTGTAAAAACATTCTATGGGACTATTAGGACACATTTTAAGTGTTGAAAAGCATTTCATGCCTATAACTAAAGACCTGAAAAAAAAAAATCTATTTTGTGTCTATTATGTTTACAACACCAGGTACATTGAAGTTATCTTTGCCAAGTTTCAGTGGAGACATAGATGAAATGTTAGCTATCCACACAATAGCTCTCAAAAGCAGTATAGAATCACTTAACAACAAAAACATATTCACCTACATGCACTCAACCTCTCTAAACACCAAATACATCAGTAAACAATGGGCTTACTAGAGTGTAATCCTTTTATCTCAACTCCCCTGAATTCACAAGATTAAGTCTGGTGCTACCCAAGCAGACAACTGCTTATACTATAAAAATGGTTCCCCCAGAAGAAATTTGTGTTGCTTCTCTCAAATAGCAAATGCACAAATTTAAGTACAAATATGTGTCACAAAACTGACTTCAGAGTTTGGTGGTTCCAAGCCTATCTGGGAAGCCCAAAAGGTCCCTGACTGTGGTGCTGAAAGGCCAGGCTTGATACCTCAGATGGATGTAGCCATCTGACAGGGACTGGATCTGGCTCACATCCATGCAGGTTTTACTGAAGGCAAAATGACGCCAACCCAGAACCAGAGGAAAGCACAACAGTTCACTGCCACACTTCCTCCATTGCTCAGTAGCAGAAAATCAGAAGAAAAGCGCTGGACAGAGAGTGATCCCTCTGCAGTGATGCCTCCCTATCTGGCAGGCAACCATAGGCCAAGTTGCATCTGGAACATAATTTTCCTCAGTAATCAATAAATATGGTCTATATAACATCAGCTGATGAAATTTTGGCACATCCATAGTATCTTGAAAGAATAAGTTTCATGTTGTAGTTATACTTCATAGGATAAAGTGTGATTTCTTTCCTTTTATATTCGCAGCCTAATAATTTCATAAATAACTTTCCACTGTTATATTGAGACAATGAGAACTGTCGACAGATTTTTACCATCTTTTTTTGCACATACCTATGTAGACCAGGACTAGTTAGGTAACTTTTAGTTCTTTATTAAGCCAGTGGTGAGGCACTGGAATAGGCTGCCCAGAGAACCTGTGGATGTCCCATCCCTGTACTGACAAGGGCCAGGTTGGATGGGGAACTGAGCAACCCGGTCCAGTGGGAGATGTTCCTGCCTATGGCAGGGGTTTTCAAACTAGATGGTATTGAAGATCTCTTCCAACATAAACCATAATAATAATGCAGACTTTGGCTCATCAGCACCTACTGTTTCCTTCTGCAAACTATTTTCAGACTCAGACCCCACCACTATGTGGGCATTCATTCAATTATTGCTAGAGGCAAATGCACAGAACTGGAGACAGCATCAAGGGGAACATCATGGCACAGTTTTACAAAATAGGGTTGCAGAGAAAACCACAGACTTTAAGCAAGGATGAAAGTTGCTAGAATGGAACATTCAATGTCTTCCTGAAAGACTAACCTGATGTGGTGGAAACGCACTGTGATATTAGGGACATAATGTAACTACTTTATGGAGATCTCCATGACTCAAGGAGACTTGAATCAAAAAAGAATATTTGTAAGAGCAATAAATTATGTATAGCTACTCAACAAGATTAATCTTAAGGACAAAAGGCCCAGATCAGCCCACAGCACCTTGATAAAACTGACCCTAGAGTAAGTAAGTAAGGATCTGAAGCAACCTCTACACTGTTATTGTGAATTAAAGGAGGACAAGAATCCTAGAGGACCAGAAGAGGGTAAACATGGTACCTATTTTTATAGAATGGAAGAACAACTGAGAACCTGAGACTTTACAGACTAATCCAAATCAATTTGTTCCCTAGAAAAATAATAAACAAACAAAAAAGCCAAACCAAAACAACAGAAAAACCCCCATGAGTACCTATAAAAGAAGATGAGAAACAACCACAACTTTGTGAAAAGTATTAAAAACAATTCAGTTTTCTTCTCAAACAGATAAACTGTCAACAGGATGAGACACTGTAGAAACAGTGCATTTTAGCAGGGTTATTTGACATGATGTCCTAGGATTTCTTGTACTGAGCACTGCCTGGCATCTACAAACATTTCAGAACATTAAAGCCTTATGATGTAAAAGTAACTTCAGTTCTTACTTCCCCTCTATATCAGGACCATGGACATAATTTTTTTAAAGTAAAAAAAAAAAAAAAACCCCAAGCACACAGATGTAGCAACACAAAATTAAGAAAAAAGGGATTTGGAGTCATTTGTTGTCAAGCAATACAAGGCACTTCACAGTGGCTCACGGGAAACAGCACTATAAGATTTATAGTTATCAAAGAAAGATTTGAAGACAATTGTGAAGCACAATGTAGGATATCCCAGATCAGACCAACAGTTACTAAGATTCTGCAGCAGGAAATTGGCTAGGATAAAGTTTGAATGTGAAAACTAAGAAAACAACCAAGACTTCTGCTTAGGATGAAAAAAAAAAAAAAA
>VXBX01008045.1:622896-672540 GCA_013400415.1 Scytalopus superciliaris
AAAGAAGAAAGAAAAACACAAAATAAGGACAAAACCACAGTAGAAACATTTTGAAAAACTGCTTCATTTCATATGTCAATATTGTAAAGGATTGCATGGCCCTCTTCAATACATGTACACAATCTGATTAAGAGGCCATGTTTGTGAACTCAGGTTCAGTAAATATAACATGGTATCTGGCACAAAAGGTAGTTACTTGGTTGCAAGTACATGTAGGAAAACATCAAATAAGCAAATATATGCCTTAAAGCTGACTCACAATCCTTACAGATTTGGCAGTCTTGTAGCAATCACTTTAGCAACCTTTTTCCCCCCCCCACAAACATTAGCACTCACAGGAGCAGATGCAAATACTTGAAAATTCTGCTAGGCAGTGAAACATATTTTATCTCTCTTTATTTCATGAAATAATATAGTTATGGTGAAGGCTGTGATACTAAAAGTCCAGGAAGAAAAAAGGTTGTATTATCATAGGAAAGGGATGAAGAATCAGCAAAGATAAAAACTCAGAAAAGCACGCAATTGCTTAGAAGCAAGAAGGAGAGAAGAAAGTCTGCAAAGGAATCAGAACCTCCCCATAAATGCACACAAATATTACAGCAGATCTACTAGAACACATATAAAAGGGCTTTTATGAGAAAAACAGTGAAGTGATTTACTGCAATTAGGTATAAAACAGATTTGAGCTCTTTTGCTTTGGTGAACAACCTTATAAGATTTATATTGAGTATTAAATATGAATAGTTTAGACACAGGTGGAAAAAAGAAAAGGGCTAAAGCTGCTTTACTTCAGATTTATGTAAACTTCAGAAGATGAAGCAGTAACAAGCTGGAGGCACTTAAAAGTGAAAACCAGAACCAATTAGAAATAGGGGAATATCACCTCCTGGAACATTTTACTTGTGAAGATGGGAATCCCATGAGAAAGGTGCTGTGGAGAACAGAGCACCTTTTTTGCAGTAGGCAGTGTTTGTATGAACAGAACATTATCAGAAACAAAGACAATATAGGGCAATATGGTAATAGACTCCCGGTGGGAGAACCATGTGTCTGTTCTGCTTTAGGAGGACATGCACATTGACTCCAGAGAGGAGGAAACACAGGAAAACAGCAGGACAGGCTGTCAGCCCTGACTCTGGTGGGTCACAGGAGGATCTTCTGCTCAAGCAAACATATGGTGCCTTCTCGTTTCCTGTAACAGAAACTGAAAACTGCCTACCCTTGTTGGCCTATGGGAAAATGCAAACTATATGCGATCTGACATGTATGTTTATTTGTGGTTTTGAACAACAAGCTTTTCTCCTCTCTATTGCTGAATTTTTAGATACTAAAGGCTGGCGTTCAGGGTAAGGGAAATAGTGAACAGTCCCTGGACTGGACAGTTCAACACAGCAGCGTGAATTAACAGCACCCAAATCCTTTAAGTGAAACATTAGGAACAAATAAATATCCTAATTTTAGACAGAAAACAGTTCTTGTTCTCATCTATAAGTAGCTACCAGTGTTTTTCATTGTTGTTTTCAGATTTTTTTTCTTCTTTTATTTTTGTAGCTACAAATTTTCTTTCAGTTTCTTTGAAAAGCTCCTTTCACAGTTGGCAGGGGTTTCTACATTGTTTCAATTTCCTTATCCCAAGAAACAGCAGGTGGGCTCCATTGTCATGGGATTCTTTTGTACACAACAGCAATAGTACAGCATTTTACTTATTTTTCCAGTTACTTCTGGAGCATAAGCAGATGGAAAAGAACGTTAAAATATTTCACTAAGGATTTTTGTGCAGTAATTTGTGCTATTAGCAGTGGTGACTTTCCAGTCAGAGGTTTTCTGCTGCTGCTTTCTATCTGGCTGTTCATGAAACTCCTGCAATGGAGAAGCCCACTGAGAGAAGCAGCAAACAAGCACAACATGAGCACGGAAATGTGGCAGACTGCCTCGTTCACACACATTGGTAAGAACATTTTTCACATGTGTTAATAGTTCTCCATTTCCAAGTGTGTAAGCCTTATTTGCTTCCATTTACTCTCCCTGCAGGTGGTTTTCTTCAGACTCATCCCTACCACCTTCTTACAAGCATTGAGGCAAAGGTAATGAGACACACAATGAACAGTGTCTCTTCCTAAGATGGTTTACTTTTTAAATCAAGAAATTAAAGCTAATATATTCAAGGGGGTTTACCTCTTTCACTGACCTTTTATTTATTTTGGAGGACTTCCCTGTATTCACAGCTGTGCTACTATCTTAATTAACAGTAGGTTGCTTTCTTGTGTGTGTCAAGATTACTTTCATGAAAGAGGAGAGAAAAGAAATTTTAAACCTCAACTGTAAAATTTCTTGAAATATTGGATTATTCTGTTGAATCTCAGGGAGTAGAAGTCAAGGTAGTTCACTCAGAGTTAATGAGGGACTGGCCGCAATAATTAAAAGATCATGAAAAAACACAGTAATTTTGCTCAGACAGCCACCCAATAATGAGGCTGAGTTCCATTTTCATTTGTAATAAACTGAATATATATGAACATCAATGATGAAATCATGCTAACAAGAAATGGTGACAATATATTAGAAGAAGCTCCACTTGGAATAGAGGAACATAATAATTCAAGTCAGGCTTGAACAGCAAAATATATAAAAACAGAGCCTTATTCTCAACTTTGCTTTAAAATTTCTTTTCCCTTACCGGATATTCAGAAAATAACACCTAAAGCATAACCATTTACATAAACTTCTAAAAAAGTTACTATCTGTAAAAATTTTAAGACTGATTCTGTATTGGCTAACAAAAAGAAAGATGTATGGAACAATGGCACAAAAAAATCTCAGGAAAAGAAGAGCAACCATTTAATAGATGATATATAAGTAATGCTGTAGCTCCACTGACGTACTAGAGTTAAGTAGTATATCAGGTGAGGACTTGCTCCTAGATGTGTTGAATATGTGGACGTGTCAGGTCAATTTCACCCAGAAATTAAATGGTAAAACTATATCCACTGTCCTCCTAGAAAAGCAAAACTGAGGAATCAGTGGAAAGAATTTAGCTCATACTTGAAAAATACTTTAAATGAGTATGGACATACATATGGAACACACACAAAAACACAGACTTATCAGAATAAAATGCTGGCAATCTTCTCCAAGGATGCACCCATTGCCTGTTTCTTACTGCTCTGCATATGGAACTGTGACTGCCTTTGTCAACATATCAGTTTATGCATTTGTGTAAACATTATTTTCATATAAAGCTGCGAATTTGCAGAGAGATGCACTACCTACAGTTGGAAATAAATTCCACAATCCACCATTCTGCTCTTCCTCATTTGAACTGTACATATTTTCATCAAATTTGGCACATCAGGATTAACATCAGTAGAGGAGGAAAAAGTGAGAAGTAGGGAAATGGTGGACATGTTGCTGTGCTCGGTTTTAAGCTACTTTTCTATCCTGAGTTCCTGTCCTCGACTGCACAGACGTACAGGCAGGGAGATTTCAATTCACAAAGACCTGGTCTCCTGTAAGAAACACAACTGAGACTGTTTAGCAGAAAAAATTTCCTCTGCACTATTTTTATATCTTCCTCTATGATTCCACACACCTTCTGTAAAATTCTGGAGTATTAGTGTTGAATAAGTGAACCAGTTAAAGCCTGAGAAGAAATTAGAGTCACAATTGCCTCTCACCTCTTAAGAATCATTTCTGTGTTCATCCCTTTCTCTGTATTGGCATGCTCACACTGCATTGACTATGACTCATGTTTACTGCAAACATGTACAAAGAATGCTCAAATTCTACAGTTCAAACCAAGTGACACGATAGTACTTATGTGAAAGGAATTCCTCAGCTTCTCTTTGAATATATATAACAGACGAACAAAACAGCTGAAGTTGTCAAAAGGCACGTAAAATGGCCCACTGGAATGTCAACATTTCAGTTCTTTAGTCCACTGTCTGGTTCATTCAGAGGAGCCTCAGGGATGCACACTGCACCACAGGCTGGGCAAAGGAACTCACCTCCTCACAGCAGACTGCGAATGAGCTAAAGGACTGAATATAGAAACAAAGCACTGTAGGCTTTATCTAGCGTGACAGATGTATCAGGTAACATCTGGTCTGTTGGTCTGATCAGACAGAAGAACCACCAGGACTCTCAAATCACAAGTTCCATACAAGTGTATGCACCATGCAGAATTTAATTAGCACTGTTCCCTGAGAGTCAAGTTAATTCGCTGAGGTTATCATCTGCTTAACAATATTGCTAAAATATATAAGCTGTTAGATGATGCTGACCCAATAGTTTTCACTATCATCTAAATTGGGCTTATCAGGTGCAAAGGAAATCAAAGCTGAAAATAAAGAATCTGTCTGTGACCGTGGGGGAAAGCTCTCTGTTTTTCTTGATCCAGACACATCACCCAAAAGTCTGATGATACAAAGAAGTTCTGAACAGATTTGCTCATGATAAAGGTGTCTGAAAGAGTGGCTGAGGATTGTCAAGCAATTAGCATACACCTACTGATTCAAATAGCTAGGCTGGCACCAACAGACCAAATCCTGCCTACCTGCACCCCGATGCCTCCAGATGTGAGAGGTACTATGATTATTATCACCTGATTGTTTAAGATCTATGGAAATGTGCATAAAAGTTGATGTAAATGCTTTAACAATACTTTTCTCCTTATTTAATTCAAAACTTGCTTAGCTTAAGACCAAAAAAATCTCACTTGAATGACTTTAACTAATTATATTGATTGCATTTTAAGAACTACATTAATTATTAAAGACATTAGAAGCTAAAAGCGCTTGTCTACTGTCCTGCTTTTCTGTGGCACACAGGTTGAATTATTAACCATAAGAAAAAAAAAATAGAAACAGCACAGTGATTTAACAAAAAAAAGAATAGCAAACAATAGGAAACAAATGCATTTGGAAAAAGAAGTAGAAGAAAAAAAATAAAACAAGAGCATTTATTGAAAGGAGATATTTACTCCTTCAATTCATTATTTTCTTCACAGTCTTGTGACTGTTGAATAGAAAATATTTACTGATTTATTTTTTTCCACAGGGAACCACAAGCAATAAAACTGACAAAATGCACCATAATGTTCAGTAACCCAAATATCAACTCACCAGATAAAGGAAGAAGAACAGCCTACCTATTCAGACAGTTCCATTAGTTTAGAGATTCTGATAGCATCATTTCTTCTGGTTGCTTTCACATAAATGATGAAAGAAAGGGTTTCCACAATTTTTTTCCTCTACACAATTAAGTTTAAGCCAAAAATGTTTACCAGTAGTATCATTTGTTCTGCAAAGTGTGTTAAAAACTGCAAAGCAGTTTTTGCTCAGGTCAGTCCATCAATTACTCTTTTATCCATTTCTCACTGAACGGGAGTTTCAGTACTCAACTGTCTCACCCCTCAGCATGCCAGATGAACGACTGGTAAAGGTTTTACAAGTCTTCGATATTAGTCCAATGAGATAATATTTCTAAAAGCTTTGGAAGCATTGCCATTAGTTGTAAGTGTAGTTCTGTCCCTGCCAGCACCTTCACACTAACAAAATCTTCCTTTTGGTCACTAAGACATTTGCATATTATACATACAACTAACAACAGATGAATGTTCACAGTGCAAAACTGAGATGTCTGATCATTAAGTCAGTGAACATTTTCCATCCTTACTGACAGGTGAGAATAGTTTTCAATTGTTAAAAATCAGAACTTTTAACAGGAATTTAAAAAAAAAAAAATAAAACCTTTCACATTCTGAATGCTCACTGCCTGGTTCTCAGTATCTTATATTCCCCTGTGCAGTTAACAACTTTCTTGCTTTAAGAAAGGAAACATGCTTTTCAAGGAGAATAAAGGAGGCCAAGAGGGCTGAACTTAACTGGAAGACTAAGTTTACTCAAAGGGTCTCTGGATGTCTGCCAGATTCTTGTCAGTGACACTCACTGCAGTTTTCAAGAACTAAAAAAAATATAAATAAATCCCAGTGAAACTCCTCAAAAATTAACTATAACATACTGACATATAATGTACAGAAATAAATCAGTGAAAGGTACTGAAGACAGAAATGCCATTACATTTTAAGTGTGATTTTTTTAAAAGAAAAAACTTTCCAAATTATTTTTACAAACATATCCCTGTGGTAATGGAAAATGTGTCTTTATGAAGGCACACAAAACAAAGATAGATTTGAAAAATTCTGCCACCTCTGAATACCAGAAAGTCACTCAGAGTCTGCAGGCTGGCCAGCTAATCATTTAGTCATTGTTATAAATTGTTCAGACCATCCAAAGTGAGCAATGAAAAAAGGACATAAAGTGCATATAGAAGTAGTAAGTCAAAATCTCTCCTTCCTTCAAACATCATTCTGCCCTATTAGTCTCTTAGAAAGAAACCCAAAAAGAAAGAGAAAAGTATTGATGATCAAGTACATGTACCTGTATTTACCCAAAAAAAAAAAAAAAGGTTTTCAAAGTCAATTTCTTTAGAAGCAGAATTTGATGGACACAGACAACTATTTTTCTTGCACTACAAGCTTCTTAGAGCATGAATATATATATCACTTTTTGCCATCTCTACCTTCACTATCAGTTTCAGTAAAATGATTTACACTAGGTTCCAGTGAACAGAGTGGAAAAGGAGAAAACAAAACAAAAATGAACCAATTGCTTCTATCTTTGATCATTTCATTGACCCACAAATGCCTTATGTAATTTCAGGCACATGAATAGTACTATGACTAGAATGGAAATTGCTCCTAGAAGTGTAAGAGTAGAAGGCTTTGTCTAGAAAAAAGATTAAAAATCTTAAGCATGAAGCACACAGTAAGGATGTCACAGATTTTAAGTAAAATAAATCTTCATATTTTTTTCCCATATACTTTTTATGGGAAAATAAAATACTTTTTCCATAAATACTTTTTTCTTTTTTCTTTTTTTTCTTTTTTTTCCCCCTTCTTTTTAGCTAATGCAAGTCTTTGACAGGGATTCTGAAGTTCTAACTTCCACTTAGAAACATTGAAGATTGACTAAAAAGCCTATTGCCACAAACATTTATGCCAGCTGGGGATTTAAACATCCAAAGAAGTGTAAATAGACAAGATATTAATTTACATCTGGCCTAATATTAAATTCACTTCAAGACTGTGATTAAAACACAAAAAAACCCAACCAACAAAACTCCAGATTTCAAATCCTAAAACATTCCTTTATTTTGGAGTGGAACTCATGGTCATTTTGGGTTGCTGTAGTTAGCCTGAAAAATGAAAAACCTGACTGGACACATATACAAATGGAGCAATCTCTTATTTAGGCCCCTTTCCTGCTTGTTTGGGTGGAGGCCAAATAAAGTTGTGACACTAATACCTTCATCCAATTAAATCACCTGACGAATCATTAAAGTGGCACATACATGAAGGTGGGCCAAGAAATTTTCATCTGCATGAATTAATATATTTTTAAGCCTATAACAAGACTTAAAGCTGAACAACTGCTTACATTGAATAAAATGAAATAATTTTTCAAACTGAATGAAAACTGCATTGAATTACCATCTTGAGAATTCATCTGTCAGTGTTTTAGAATAAAATTCATGCTTCAGCATGGTCCAAGAAAGGACAACAGTGTAATTGGCAGAAACCTTCACATGTTAGTGGACTTCAGTAATTCTTAGAATTCTGGCCATTCAGTGATCACTGAAATGCAGCTCACATGTTGAACATGCACTGACTTACGTCAAGTAATGTGTACATTTAAAATCTTAATAATGAAAAAATGGTACAATTACAATATGACCTCCAAGGCTCAAGAAATCGCCTTGCATAGAATTTTACTCTTGCAATTTATTACTTAGTTTAACATATATTTTGTATACTGCCACTGACTTCATAAAACTACCATTTACCTTTATTAACTTTAATAGAACATATTGTTTATAATTAATGGTATATTCTAATACAGTTAAACTAGAACAATAGTTCAGATTTCATCCTGAGGCTCGTTACATTGCTAATTTCAAAGACTGAGGATGACAGCAGCTGATTCTTATGTTTTGATGCTCTTTCAATATTTGTCTGCTTGAAAAAAACCACAAGCCCTCTCCAAAAAGGTACTTTAACAGTTATATGTAGTTTCCTGTTTCTTAACACTGTTATAAAAACTTGAATGAAACTTTGGTTCTTTACTATTGAGCCAATTCTGTAATTAATGAATTCTTCACACCTTGCAGAACTGTGCTACACAAAATACTTTTACCCCAAAAGTGTACATACTGTCAGATTTAAGTATTTAATAAAACAGTCAATTAGCCAAGGCCTCTTTTTGATTTAAAGTTCTCAAAATCTTACCTTTGACCTAATTGTATTTTGCTACTTTTAGTATTTGAATGAAAGACATGAATGCATTTTATAATGACAGTAGTTTTAGAAAAATGGATGCTCCCTCAGCTATGATCACTGCATATTACTATGCAAGATTGTTGCTCGCATTTTTCTAAAGCCTCTTAGACTATTACTTGTATGTAGAAAATCTGAGACAAATAACAGAGTGTTTGGCTTTGTAGCCAACACATTCAAAACCAAGGAGAGATCACATATAATTTCCACCTAAAAGTAAAATAATTATTTACAAAATAGTTTCAAATAGAACATCATGGTCTGTAAGTATCTGAGAATGTGTCAATGAGAGTATAAAAATATGAAGAAAACATTACTTGTACCAATGCTTTGAAGGAATGTCTTTGTTGTAGTACTATCAGAGCTGGCAGTGTTTTCTTTTGTGAGAATTTACCCTTCCCGGTTGTAGGCAGGATTTTGATTTAGATCAGACATGAAAAAAAAAAACCTGACTGAACTGAGAAAAGGGTTGGCAACCATCACTCAAAAATTTCCCAGAAGGAAAAACACTGAAAAAACATTCTATTCTTATAAAGGAGGGCTACAAGTAATACTAGGAGAGTGAAACTTCATTCTTATGAGGAAAAGCTGAGAGATCAGTTCCTGTTTAGCCTGGAGAAGAGACAGCTGAGATCTTACCAGTGCATACCAATATCTTAAGTTGGGGTGTCAAGAGGATGAGGCCAAACTCTTCAGTGGTGCCCAGCAATAGGATAAGGGGCAATGGACACAAAGCAAACCATAGGAACGGCTATCTCAATATGGGAAAAACTTCTTTACTTTGAAGGTGACAGAGCACTGGAACAGGCTGACCAGAGATCCTAGGTACCCTGTTCTAGATAACTGCTTTAGTAGGGGGATTTGGACTAGATGATCTCTAGACATCTCTTGCAATCCCAACAATTCTGTTGGTTCTGTTACCGTGAATAAATATTTTTTGATTCATTAAATATATAATCACAGTATTAAGCAATTTTACCTACTGATCTTTCACACTGATGCAAATAACACACTTGGCA
The DNA here is from genome assembly GCA_013400415.1 of Scytalopus superciliaris. Lineage (NCBI taxonomy): Eukaryota > Metazoa > Chordata > Aves > Passeriformes > Rhinocryptidae > Scytalopus > Scytalopus superciliaris. The sequence continues at coordinate 632,308 of VXBX01008045.1, forward strand.
GAAAAAGATTTTCACATACAGACTGTCAGTTGCAGCTATTGTTGACAACTGGAGAATTTTATCGTACTCAGATAAAACTACAATAATTAGTTTACTTACTATCTCATTTTAAAATCTTTTTCAAACAGACATATTTGGAAATACTCTGAGACCTTTGAATACATACCTCTGGTACAAATAATCATTGCAAAGGGAAAAAAAAACATAAAGTTGTAGAGCTCAGCTTTTTTCCTTAAGTGCCAGCAGAACTGTATAGAAATCTGCAATAGGCATATGCTGGTCTGCCTCACTCACAGTCTCCCCAGATTAATAGGCATGGGGGAAGTATTTGTAGAGATATACTCACAGCTCGAGCACTGTGGCCAAGTGCTCAGCTGTTAAGGGCTGTGCTAAGCCAGCAGGGAACCTTCAATTTCACACGTGAAAGGATGAAAGGATAATTCCTGTGCCAAACCTAGGCCTCAAATTAAGAGTCTGGTGCATCTCTAATTCCATTTGACATGAAACTCTCTCTCAGAGGGGTTAGACTGAGTAAATATATTAAACTGAGCTCTATTTACTAGAATTGCATGTGTAAGAAACCGGAGGGACAAACCCAGTAAAAAAATGAAGTTTCTTCTTTACTCCCCAAGGCCTGAGAAAGAAAATTGCCAAAATCTAGCATTCAGGAAATTTTGATTCAAATGGACCAGTTAGTTGTCAACAGACAAGTACAGATCCAAAAACAAGGACTCAGATGTCAGCATGACAAAACAAAGGTGCATCAGATATCTAGTTCAGAATTTGGCCTCCTGCCTCAATTAAAGAGAATCTGGTAAATACATTGCTCAGATAGCACACACAGGTAATACTGTGAACCTCTGTACTGACCAGGTGACTACCAAATATTGCAACGAGGCACAGCATCTGAGGAAGTTTTCACTAATCATTCCTGTGAAGAACTTCCTAGCATAGAAGAAATAAAGAAGCATAATACATACTATATCAAATATCAGCTACATAAATTTCTGTTAAAGAAGTTCCCACTGTTTGAGAAGACCACAACTATTCCCTAGTCAAGTAGTCTGAAGTTCTGCTCACTTTCAGACTTGTGTTTGGAAAAGTATTAATGCTAAGTCAGCTAAAATCAAGTTTTCAAATAATACCTCCAAAGTTTGCCTTTACATAATAGTTAATTGTCCTGCACACCAGGTGCATGAGGAATATACATTCTATATTTTTAGAAATCCATAAAATCTTTACATCAGAAGGATTCATCTGTATGTAGAAAAACAAGAGATTCTTGAGATAAACCTTAGATAGCTTAATTGGAGCTATTTACCAAGCAAATACACAATCAGAGTGCTAGAGAGAGACCTCTTGCGATCCTGCTCCATTTGTCTATGGAGTGCAAAACTCCCAATATGCAGGATGAAACCTAACAATATCAACCCATATAAACAATCAACTAATCCAAGCATACATATGTAAAGACTACTTGTTTGCATTGAAAAATCTGCCATAGGAGGAAAAAGGAACCCAAGATTATTGATTTTTAATTTTAACTTTAAACTTGCTTCCTGTAGGAGCTACCTACTGCCAAAGTTCTAAACTATCCAAGGCTGGAAGCTTACTTTGGATGAGGCAGCAAAAGGCAGCCACAAGGATCTCCTACTCAAAGCATTTAGAGATACAACTTAGCAGCTTCTGGTTGCAATTTGTTACCAACAGCGAAACAGCAGTAATAACTGAGACTTCCCAGCCACCAGACTTCTGAAAGTCATTATATGTTTGACTGACATGACAAAGGGTCAAGAAATGTTCACCTTTACTGATTTGCTATAAGAAATGAACTATTATACCTTTTTCTCTACGGAATGTTCTTTTGTCCCTTTCACCCCAACTTGTCACAACCCAGCATTTCTTCCACTTTCTCTTCTAAGCTGTGTGTCATTCAAAAGACCCTGGAATGCAGAAGAAATTCAAGCTCTTAACTGTACTCATGTCCTCCTATTTTTGCTATTCTCTAGCCCAGACCTAGAGAGGACAAAGCTAACAGAGCCAAAGCTTTTTTCTACCACAGCAGTGTGAAACAGTTAAACCCCACTCTGACTCTGATCAACAGTAATTAGCAGAGACAGCCTTGAGTGTGTCACCAGCCCGAGATGTAGAATAATACCTTTCTCTGCTTTCTGGCCATTCACTTGATGTATGTTGTCTTTCAAAGAAGTTGCTGAAGCACATTAGAAAGGAAAGTGCTAGTGCCACAGCAAATGACTAAGAGATTAAACTATTGCCTCCTTCTTCCCGGGAAATACTTGGATGTTATACAATTATTTCTTTCTTTCTGGATTTGCAACAGAAAAAGATTTTTAAAGAATGACTCAAACTCAGCAAAAGCATTAGGGACATTACAAGCTAGGACAGCAATTTAAGCAACAAGAGCCTTCTTAAAGCAGGCTGTACTAAAAGAAAAAAGTCCCTGCCCAAGGTTATTGATGAAATCACCTCTCAAAGTTAAAATAAGTAATTTTTTCCCCCTGAGATCAAAAACCTAATCTGAGAAATAACCAGGGAGAGCTAACATTTGCCTTCTAATGCAGGTAGACCTTCTAGATTTGATTGTATTCCCCTGACATTGTGGCTGTAATTGGAACTAAATCTAGCTGGTGGCTGGTCACTAGTGGTGTTCCCCAGGGCCTAATATTATGGCCAGTCCTGTTTAACATCTTTATCAATGATTTGGACAAGGGGATTGAATAAACCCTCAGGAAGTTTGCAGACAACACTAAGTTAGGCGGGAGTGTTGATCTGCTTGAGGATAGCAAGGCTATAAAAGATCTGGACAGACTGGATTAATGTGTCAAAGCCACTTGTGTAGGGTTCAACAGGACCTCCTGAGGGGAGGTTGTAGTGAGGTGGATGTTGGTCTCTTCTATCATGTCTCAAGTGAAAGGACAAGAGGAAGTGGTCTTCAGTTGCACCAAGGGAGGTTCCAACCTTAAAATACTTTGTGGTATCTAGACATATCTAGCTGAAGTACAGCAAATATTTCACATTGTTGTATATAAACAGTTACCCATTTGTTAAAGAACATATTCAGTGCAGGTAGCTTGGTGTGCAGCTGCATTGTGAGCTGCAGGTTGAGCTCTGCAGGGGGCAGGTGCTCAAGCCTGAGGCAAGAGACCATGAATTGCCGATCCTCTGCATAACAAAGGGGGCACAGGGACCCCTGGCACAGCCAGGGGACTGGACATTCAGAGACACAGCAGAAGCGAATGACCCCCAGACTTTCCAGTGCTTAGACTGTGAGGGGATAAATGCCCAAAGGTTCCTTTGTTCAGAGCCTCTCCTTGGAGGCACCAGCTCCAGCTGGTATTTTGTTATTTAGTTATTGCCCATGATTAAATTAAATGTCTGGACTTCTGAGACTCTGCTATGGGAAACCTGGGGTTGAGCCAATAGCAAAACCTGGTCTCATTGTGTGAGTGGGAGGGTTGTAGCTGTGAAGGGACAGACCTTTGTCCCAGCTCAGGTGGTGCTTCCAGTGTCTCCTGGATGGCCAGACAGGGAGGTTTCCTTAACACATTACAAAGGAAAGAAGTGGTAATTAAAGAAATAAAGTTGTTTCTTTTTTTCAGAGGTCATTAATACCAACATAATAAAGATAAGAAATTTTTTAAAGAACATTTACAGATACAACCAAACTGTCTTTCAGGGTCAATAAGCAGCTCCCTGCTACTGCCTATTACACAGCTGAAAAATCAGAATACATACATCAGTAGGAAGTGAATTTGCAAGACCTGAAATGTGCAGCAAAATTCCTTCTTCAAATCAGAGAGAAGGCAGATGAACTAGAATTCAGAATCAATATCATGCTGACAAAATATTTTCTGGCAAAACTATCACCTCCTGACAATGAGTTCTTTTATTTTATTTGAGAACTTAGTAAGAGAGACACTGTAACATTGTGACATAATACTTTTTAGCATTGACTCTAACTGCTGGGTCAGGTCTGCAGTGACTGAAAAAAAGAGCAAGTGTGGGCAGATCTGGCTACCGAGGCACTTTGGCTACCAGACCAGGTGGTTAGCTGCATTTCTGCTCCTACAGAAATGTAGGAGCAGAAATGTAGGAGAAATGTCAACTCCCTTCCTTTTTCCCACGTGACGCCTTAGTTCTACCTTTTCTGCACAAACAGGAAATCTCTGAAAAGTTCCCGCAATGTATGTTTGCCTGATGTATTGTTACCCACTGAAAAATTATCACTGAAAGATTTAGTAGCAACATTTGCACAGTATTTGGTCAAAGGTCAATGAGGCTACAAAATTTAGTGCTAACTAAAAGGTTGCTAATAAAGTTATTGTTGGGAAACTCACATAGATCAAAAGTCAATCAAAAATAAGGGGAGAGCTTTTTTTCATGAAGTTTAGTCACACAGTATAATGAGATTAAAAAAAAAAAGAAAACACAAATTAAATTCTTATTTGGCCTTGCTGTCTTCTCAGCATGACATATTCTTTATTTAACAGTATAAGTCAGTCATAATGAAATTAGATTTTGCCCTTCATTCAAATAGAGAAAAAACTCACATTTTTATTTTCCTGTTCTATAAAAGCATATTTATGATAGGCAATAGGTAAGTTCTTGTATTTCATTGCTGACTCATATGCCAAACAGAATCATTAAATGAAATTGTTTATGAGGAGACTGAATTTTAAATAGTATATTATAGCTGTAAATATAAGCCAATGACTCTTGCTATGCAATCCATTACAAATCTGCTAGGCAATCAAAATTCAATAAGATTTAATCCACTGACATTCAATAAAGATGTCAAAATAATGCTTATAATAAATAGTGAGAAATCACTATCCTTTGTCTACCAATGAAGATGCCTATTTAAGGCAAACTTACCAAAACCAAGAACCCACAGTCCAAATTAGACAATTATTTTGACTAATTCAATTTTACTTCAATTTTAAAATCTGGAAACTCTTTCATTAATTTTACAGTCAGCAACATTTCTGATTTGGATGTTTTATAAATGATGGCTGTTCAATAGTCACTGGTATAATTAAAATCACATAACTGTTCAAGTGAGATTTGAATGGTCTTATTTTAAGAAAGCTTTAACCTATGGTGTTAGTCCAGAAGCATTCAGTACAACTGCAAAGACAGCACTTAGGTGATATAATTGCTCTGACTTCCATGTCATGTTTTCAATTAATGTTGCATAAATAATGCTTATTAAAGAACGGATGCTAAATATATTCCCATTGCATTCATGTAAGGATGTGCAAGTATTCTTAATTATTGGCAGGCAAGCTTGGACTTTGTGATACCTATTTATCATCAAGATATGCTTATAACAGTACATTTGAAACAGAAAAATATAAAACTATATATGAATACATTAAAAAAAAAAAAAAAAGAAAAAGAAATTGCAGGAATTCAGTTAGAATAAGAATAGCACAGCAGTCATCCTAAAGGAGAATTCTATCTAAACAGGTTGTGGTGGTTTAGGAATGGTATTCCCCAGCTCAGTGCTCTCACTGCCAGTCTCCCAAACCACTCTGCTGCTCTCTCGCTTGCCCTTTCCCCTGCCTTGCTATTGCTCTGGGGATGAAGTTGAGAATTGGAGGCACAAAAGATGAAGATCATGGTTTGAGACAAGAACAATTTACTCAAAACAGCAATGAGATAAAATGAACAGTAACAGCAACAATATTAATAACAAAAGGTATAAGACAAAGGAATAATTTACATGAAAAGCATGTGACAATAAACAAATAACTATCAGCTCTCCCTCACACACAGGAAGGAACGATCTTCTCAGAAGAGAGAGTCCCTTTCCCCTGTTCCTGGCAATGTCCTGAGGTGGCATAGAAAAATATCTGGGCCTTAGCCATGCCTCCTCCCCCCCCAGCTACTGCAAAAAATTAACCTGTCCTGTCCAAAAGTAGAACACATAGCAGTCTGAAATGTGATACATACTTTAAAAGCTAAAGTGATTTGAACAGCTAAGACAAATATCAACATCACTTTATATGATTTCAAACATATTTTTAGCAAAAAATTACAAATTCTTGCTGCTGTTGAAAAATGCCTCACCACTTCTTAAAGTCTTGCTACAGGAAAATAACCCTGTGAGGCTTAAGACTGTACCATAATCATAAATCTATGATTACAGATTTACAACAACAGTTACATCCTTTGTATTGCTGTTGCATAATCTTGCCTTCTTGATCAATAAAATTGAAAATGAAGACAAAAACTTTAAAAAATAGAATTAAAAAGAACAAATCTCAGAGACTCATTTCATAAAAGGAAAGTGTGCATAAGTTTACAAACATATAATAAAATATTTAAACTCTAAGTATTTGATTTTCCTTTCACACTAATTTAGTTTAAACAACTATGAACTGATACTACTAGACTGTCCACCTCCAAAGTACATAGTTATAACATGCCTAGGATTTTTGGCACACTTGACTGTGACATAATTATAAGGGGTGTCTGGACAGCTTTGATGTCCAAGTGTGATGCTACTGAACTGCCAGAGAAAATAGCCATTGAAAGTGAAACAGAAATAAAATACTCCAGAGTATTCAGTCAAAATACTGGGAAAGAGCCCACAGCATTCAGCCACCTCTCTTTTAAAGAATTTAGAACAAATAGCCAACTGCTTAAATACACCTAATACATTATATGCTGTAAGTATTTGGCAGTTACAGCTTAAAAAAATAAAGCAAATTTTATATATATACTAGAAAATCAGTGATATAAAAGATCACCTATATGGTTTCCCTTTGAAAAAAAAAAAAATCCAACATACAATTGGAGATTTTCTAATGCCTTTGTCCATCATCAGAGGAATGCATTTTTATTATACCTCAACTGTTAAAACTGAGAACTGAAAGACCAGTGAAAGACATGCTGTGTTTCTTTCTTCAAAAGAAAATGGACAACTTCTTTTTTTTTAAAGAAATGTCTTGTTCCTGTTGACTTCTACTATCAAGTACATAATCTCTGAAGATCCATTCCCCATGAGAAGTTCAGAAAATACAATTTCTTTGAATGAGAAATATTTCTATTATGAAAAATCCCTTTCAAACTGAACTCAAAATTACACACTGTAGTTTAATGAAAAGTGGATTATTTAAGCAATAATTCAGAAAAAAACCCATATCAGGACTCACTGTCACTAGTTGCAAGACTGCTATTCTTCTTGGGGAAAGCCTGAAAAACATGTGGAAGCTATGTTTATTCTCACATTTTGTTCAAGTCTCGCCTTTGACCTTTATTACTTTTAGTACAGATGCTAGTATGTCAGTGAGGTTTCCAAGCACTACTATACTAGATTTAAAAACCTTATTTACTGAAAAAGCATAAAACTTTTCTCATGAAAACAAAGTCTGTTTCTTCTGAACATACAAACCCTTATGAACAGGTTTTCTCCCTGTTATATTAAAAAACTGTTTTCTCACTTTGTATCATTTAATAGAAACTGCCCAGAAATAGAAGATTATGCTATCAGGAGGAGAAAATAAATGATGGGAAGCAAACTATGTGTAGCTGTGACATGTTTCCGAACAGAAACTTAATTTCAGTGTTTGTGTTAAAATACTTAATATAAAAATTACAAGAGTTGAGTCTTTCTTAATGTTGACGTTAAAGTCCATACTACAAGTACAGTAGGAAAAATGTAGACATACATTGTAGACATATCTTGTACTTGCAGAACACTATTAATCCTTTCAATGTTCCTTGTACTGACATGGCAGAAGAAAGGGCAGCCCTTGTGAAATGGTGGCAGTTCACATTCAGCTGAGAGCAGAAAAATCCCTTTAACATAAAGCCAGGGAGAAATTTACAAGCTTCCTTTTTTTCTGAACGTTTGTGAAGAGTACAACTGAGTAGAGGAAAAAGTATTTTGCATCATTTTTTGTACTTTTTTTCTTTTTTTAATCATTGGCTGCTTTAGTTTCGTGTTATGTCTCATACATATCATGTAGGTGATAGACTTACAGATACCTACAAACAGTAGACACTAAGAAACACTGTAAGCACAGTTGCACGTACAAGAGTAGTTTTACCTATGAGTTGCCAATTTGTGCAAATATCATTTATGAATTTTTAAACTGAAAATCCTATCTTGACATTCTCAGCCACAATAGAAATGATTTATATCTAAAACTCTACTAAAAGCATAGCAAACTGCGAACCAATAGCAGCAGAAGCAGCTTCAGAAATATTTAGACCAGAAATAGGCATGAAAATATCTTAATCCCATGCAAAAGAAAGTAGCATACAGAAAAAAGAGACAACATTCACATCCCTTACAGAAAACATGCATCCCTGTTCAATTCCTAAACCAATTTTTAAAGTCTACATATTGTGACACTATTGCACTATGAAGAGTAAGGATCAATAGCCCCAGCCACTGGACATGCTGTTGACTTACGCTAATCACATAGTAGGACACATACACTGAATGACATTTTTCTACGCGCGACCTTGAATTCCCTGAAAAAATTATGTTTGCCAGAAATAGAAATGTGGAAATTAAATGTATCTGACACACAAAAATTTTTGGTAAATTGCTCCTTGCATCCTGTTGGTGTTTTTCTTCCTTCAGATATTCCACTTGTAGCTAAGTTATTCACAACTCAATCAGGCACTTACCTTTCTGTTATTACCAGCACACTTACACAGCCATGTGACTTAACTGCATTTCCAAAATTACCCAAATGAAAACTAGAACCATGAAAAAAGAGTGAAAGGAGAGCCCAAACAGCAGAAAAGCTCTGCAAGCTGGCATCAGTTAACATTTCACTTCTTTGTTTCTTTAGGCATGACCTTGTCTTTTTTTTTAATGTATTTGGAGATCATCCCTGGCTTGGCATATTGTCTTGTCAGAGCCTGAAGGGCAGATGATCTGTATCCCAATGAAATTTGCATGTGATGAATACATGTTCAGAAATATTCCAGATCTGTAAGACTGATGTAATTTTTATGATTTTAATAATCATAACTCAATTTTATTGACTTGCACATTTGAGAGGAAACTAATTAACTTTTAAATGTAGTGTCTCCTTGGGGTAAAAAAGATGCATTAGGGATGGAAAAAAAATTATGACTCAGACCTGCCAACCATGACAGAGTGGTGGTGAAATTGATGTATGTAAAGACAAACAGAAACAACATAAAGTGAAATTTGGCTTTAGTTCTGATCATATATTTAGAGACTCTTCAAATCTATATCACAATCCTATGAATGACTAGTCCTTTTCGAAAAGGACAAACGCTTTTTTATAGTCCTAGATTCAAGACTCCACTAAACAGAATGTGGATAGAGCCACATACATGGGAACAATACCACCCTCAACACTAAAGAAAAACAAACAAAACAAAACAAACCAAGTTTAAATATCAGTTTTCATGACGTTTCATTCATTACATATCTAGTAGCACTTAGGTGCTTAAAAGCTTATTAAACACAGGCCACATATTACTAAAACTTTAGTTATACATATAAGACTAAAAAGTTATTATCAATTTACATGTAGAATCAGTATGAAGAAACAGAACTGAAACATTGTTTCAAAAAATTAATTCTCTGAACTTAAATTCTTGAATGATGTGGTGTCAACATTGGACAGTAATGAAAGATGACAAAAAAAATCAGACTTACAAAACTTTTTTGGGGGGTGGGGAGGGCCCATTATTGTAATATATAAGTAACATATAAGGTGGAGCTACTCAAGTTTGAGAATGTGTTATACCAGGCTCTGTACATAGTAACAAACCGTCCCAGCCCACTAATATACGGTTTCATCAGAAAAAAATGGCTATTGAAGAGATAAAACATTGTTACCAAAATATACACAGCAGGCCCGTGGCAGAGGCCACAACTGCATAGAGTCGGCTGAATGCAACCATACTGCTGTTTGCAAGGACCACCCTTCACGCATCAAATGCTGCAGCAAGAGACAATCCAGAACAAACCTGCATTTTAGGCTTCTTTTACGTTTCTGTGTTTCATTAGCACTCATAATGTCTGTGCCAGTCATGGGCCTTCTCTAAAGCCAGTTTGCAGCAATTCTACTTGCTGTATCCAAGTGCCATAAATTGTTGTAACTGAGGGCAAATAACACAATTTTGTACTAAATACTGTAGACAATACGTCAGCACCAACTGCATACCAATGCAGAAATACTCCACTATAGTTGCTGATATTTGACAGATGGTACAGATTATGCCCTTGCAGTTTATGATACTAGTAGAACTGATTACCGTAACCGTGTCCTCGGCTGAAAAATAAGAGCAGATCTTGCAGCACATGTGCAAATACCTTCCAGCTATGAAAACACAACTTGGGATCATCAGTATAGTCAAGGCAGAAACTTTCACAAATAACGAATCAATTCATTCATTTTTATACTGCAAAATTTCACTACTCAAAACTGAACCATTTTGCAAGAGATAATACATCTTTTTCTGTCCAAGACAAAATGAATTTATCATTCACTCAGATTTATGAGTAAGTTTCACAAGTTGGATTTGAATTATTCTACCAGTCCCATAATTTTGTGAGTTAGGTTACTCTCTAGGCTAATCAAGCTAGATAAATTAATCCTTTCTTCTGGTACTTCAGCCATAGTAAAATGTGCATATGCAGTGGAGAATACTAAGATCACAAAAAAATTATTTATGCTTTTATTAACATTTTTAAAATGCCCCTGATTCTTTTCCCAAATCTTATATTCTCTTACAATTGGGAAGAAAAAAAAAATTCATAAAGTAGAACCCAAATATAAGGCTGATGATGTTGATGTTGCACAAAGAAATAACTGGTTCAAGTAGTACTCTTAAGAGTAACTCTCCCTAAGATAATTTCCGGGTATAAACATGCCTGAAATTTTATTAAGATTCTAAAGAGGGAATTAGTGTGATAAACTTTTTGATGAGTTCTGAAATGACAAAACATATTTAAGCACAACTTTCAAATCCTAACCACATTCAATCTGGTTTTTTTGCCTAGAGTTTGGTTTTAAATATATATATATATATATTATATATATGATACAAGATGTCTTCAAAGGCTTCTACGTGATGATAATTCAATGTTTAAACACACCTTGTTAGCAACTTTGTGCACTGACCTATGCTGAAAACTATAGCAGATGACACTTCACATGTAATTCCTTGAGGAATGTTAAAAGGCAGGCATTTAAAGATAAAAGAAGTGATAACAAAACATAAAGCAGAAAGTTTCACTTTATCAATTAGATATTTTCCAAAGGTTAGAACTTTTCTGAGCTGAAATAAGAGTTTAATTAAGCTGGCTGTAAGAAAGTTGACTATGCAACATGACAAATGGCAAATCTGTAAGGTTGCTTTTCATCTAACTGCAACGCCAAAACTCAATAATGACAGTCTGTGGGAGGAAGCACTTTCTGTTTTCATTACCAGTTACCAATTTCTTCTTAAAGTTTGAAATTTGTCCCCTGTTCTTTAATTTACTAATGCACTCTGGAATTAGATTAATAATAGAGAATTGCTACAGCAGTTTTGTACATTAATTTTCAGACAAATTCTGTTATTCAAGATCACTCCTACAGTTATATTTCCTTGTGGGCAGGCACAGGTGGCTACTTTTTAAGAAAAAACATCTTTTTCTGGCCTGTTAGTGTCAATAAGTATCAAGAGATGCTTGGCAAAACTGTTACAATGCATGACCTTTCTGTAGCTGAAACAGCATTTGCAGTATTGCACAAGATTGCCATCTAAGAACATGTTTATTTGGCACCTATTAGAAATGGACCACATGCCACCTTCACAGATGGCTCTAAGTGCTCACCACTAAACTATCATGTAGCTTAAGAAACGTGAGAGCCAAGGGCAGGGTTTCTTATATGAGAACATTCACGTGTTGTCACATTTAAGTTACTCTGCCATGAGCTAAATTAACCTTCAAAGTGTGAACCTAAATTTTGAAGACAAGTAAAGGAATACTTGTTAGAGTGACCTATGAGGAAAGAACAGGAATTCAAGTGCCTTCAGTATTTGCTGCATACAGCTCACTTGCCCTCCAAGGACTTTAAAAGTAAATAGTCTCCTACTGTACCGAAGAGAAAAACAAATTGAGTGATATTTCCAAAGTTGTAACACAATCTGCTGTGAGTCTTGGAAAGAGAAATCAGGTGATACTGACACGCATCACTGTGTATCTCCTGTTATAGGCACAGAGATTTATCTGCCTCCAGTTGACTCGCACACAAGTTGGATGCTGCAAAGAATTGAAACTTTTCGTATTTCCAACAGCTGTTTGTCAAACCGAGTCTATGTGCAGAAAACAGTCCACATTAATACTTTCCAAGACTTAAATGGGATTTTCCTAAGACTCCAATGCACCCATCTGCATGCTGACAGGCACTGAGTAGGACTAGCAAAATGGAAAAACACCTTGCCTAGTTTAGTTATATTAAAATAATGTAGCATTTGAGTTTACCTGGATGTAAAGGCCAACTTAATTTCTACCACTAAAGAAAATATTATGTTAATTAATGGCAAAACATGAAATGATAAATTTTACAGTTTATTTTATATACTACTTTATCAGAAGAAAGAAAAAGACAGGGAGGTGTATTATTTGTTGGAAGAGTTTGCCTATTCTGTAAAATCAGATACCAGGGCTTTTAAGAGAGTGATCTGCCATGAGAAGATTCCAAACGATGCAATTTGTAAAACAGGACTGGACTATTCATTTTTTTTCCTTTATGTTTCAAGAACTGGCAGTATTCCCCTCTCCTGTTACTGATATTTTTAGTGACCTCAGAGAAATGATGACTATATTTGTGCCTCCAAGTCTCAGTCTGAATTGAGATAGTAATGCTGGCCTCCTCAGGAAAGTAGTTCTCACCAGTAGTTTGAAGTGCACTGTGTCAGAGTGAAATATTACAAGCACACCATGAAAAGTGTGTGCAAATGTAAAACAATACCGAGGATCTCGTCAACCAACACCACTGCCAAACAACAGAAAAATAAAAAATTGATTTCCATTTCAGTAGCTTATACCATGCTAGTTTCTTTAAAATCAACATTTAGACAGTGCTGCATTGAGTTCCTGTTGAAAAGAATTGACGTATGCCAATTCAGAACATCTGTCTTCAGAAAAAGGTTTTCACCTGTGGTCTGTTTTGATGAAAAAATTAAAAAAAAATAATATATAACTGCATGAAGTCAGACTTCGAGGCTATATAGAATGACTGGAAGATACTAGAGAACAACTAATACATCCATAATACTGGCCATTTGATTTTATAACATTTGACTGCAATCTCGGCAATTTAGGAATAATTTATTATTTTTACATATGCCATCAAACTAACATAAAAAATGTTCTGAAAGGTTGGAACTGATCTTTATAATTTCCCTCAGTTTGTTCATGCAGTGTTTGTGAACTTATCAAGGCTCCCATGTATGAATTTCTAATGGCAATTGGCCAATTAACTTACAAGTAATTTCTGCTTAGTAGCGGGTTCATCAAAATACTCAAGTCAAAACTTGAGCAGAAATAACAAACTTCACATCTGAAATGCTGCAAGGCTGGCTTTTAGTTTCTTCAGAATTATAGTTTAAGAAACCTTTAAGAAGATAAATCGAGCAATATTTTTAAGGACACTCAATTTTTTTACAACTATTTTCATCAGTAAACCAACTTACTAGAAAATTCATGAAAAGCACACTCAAAACATATTTTATATAATTCATACAGTTTCTTATTGAAGTTAAGATATGTTTTAATATTTATGCTCTGTAGCCAGCATTAAAATACTGCAAAATAGCAAAACCACATGGAATTGTGACTAAAGAGTATAATCTTTTTAACACTTGAAACCCTTTGTACGATTTGTCTATCTGTTATTCATCTACAAGTCTTTGATCCAAATACTTTAATAAATTAAGATTCATTAAAAAATAAAAAATAAGCAAACCCAGCACTTTCTAGTTACTATTTTCCTAAATATATACCAAAATTTTGGTTGCAACTCATATATTCTGAGAGAAAACGACAGCTGACAACAACTGCTTTTTTACTCCCTCAGAGAAGAATCTCATATATATATACATGAGATGTGGACATGACTACATAATTTTATTGATGGTTCAGAAAGCAACATATTTACACGTCATTGCTCTAACTGCATTATTTTTAAAGCTTATGTGAAATTTATTCACAGAATGTCTCACTTGGTGGCTTTCAATTTTTTTGTATGCTTATCTGCTCCCTTTCACTAGTGCATGGTTTTCAGTTTTACTTTCTAAAGGCTGAACTGACAGCTCACCCAAAAATTCTGGATCCTTTTGCCTCAAAGTCTATCCTCATGATATTGATAACACAATACCTTTCTGCTATTGGGATGATATAAAAAACCCAACTTGGTAGCTTCACTACAGAAGAGTGGAAGAATTTTTCTGGGCCCTACTTGAATTCTGCTTACAGCTATCTGATATCCTTGGAGAAATTAATTCATGAAGTTCATAGTGAAAAACCTAATTTCCTCCTCTTTTTTCTCCTTTATTCTCTTTTGCCAATACTAGTTTTCACTACCTATGAAATCCTAAGTTTTCTAAACGGTGAAAATTGGACACTTTCAGATTGCTTTCAGCTGCTCATTTCAGTGAGGCTTTTCAGCGCAGACATTTTGGTGTGAGTGACCCATTATCACTTCTGGTATGGGAAGAAAGCTTTAATACAACCAGTGATATACTTAGTATGCACAGAAAATAACCACAAATGCATATAAGAATATCAAAACTCGTGTGATGGGTTTGCACTTTGGAGCCTATATATGACCTTTATACTTAAAGCTGATGCAATCTCAAAACCCCCTCTTTTTTTATTTTAAGAAGAAAAAAATTCTTAGACAGATTCAAGGCAGCAATAAAGCCTTGATGATGGAAGTGTCTACCATGTTCAACCAGAAACTGGGACAAATATAGGTATTTTTCTTTTCCAAGAGGTTGTATGAACATATTTCCATATCCAATTATTACTAACATTCATCTATAGCTTGTTCAATGCAGAGGAAATACATGAGCACTCTTAAAGAAATGAGGATGAGAATCAGCCAGTTGCCAAGGCTGTTGCCAGTATTTGTCAAAGATGTGGGTGTATGGAGCAAAATCCAGTCAATACTCCTTTTGAGGATGGTAACTTGAACTTAATGAAAAGTTATTAGTACTTTACTGGTGCTTTTAGTACTTCAATAACACAAAAAGATATGCTAACAGTGTATCTGAATCACTGCAAAAAAGTCTCAAAGCAAAGCAGCTTCTCAAATAAAATGAGATTTCCAATCCTTCAAGGGAGACCAGTGCAAGGCTTGGTGAATGGAGCAGGAAAATGAGTTAGTCTTTTCATGACAGTCATGCTAAGGGCTTTCAGGTAGGTTCTAAAACTTCAGCAGTGACTGAACTGATGCTGGAGCCTGTTAAACTAACATGTTTGCCTTAATGTAACTGTTTGAACTTTCTTCTCTTGTCATTAATCTGCACTGTCTAAATCCTCAGTTAATAGCTGCCCTGTACCGTTTCAGGAGCTGTTCGATATGTGATTGCAAAAGGCTTCAAGAGAACTGCTGCACAAGTATAATACATTGCTAAAAAATACTTGGCTTAATTAGGACATACTGAACTGGGATGGCTATACTATTAAGAAGCCCCAGGAAACTGATTCAGCTAACAATATGGAATTGCAGTAAGTATTATTGAAACATGACACTAGTAGCATGAAATCAGTGTAACTGGGGTGATTTTGGATAGCATGAAGTGGGTTTAATGAAGTGATAAACAGAAATAAATTGCTATCTCTTCTCCTTAAATGCACCAGTTGTCAAATGCAGAATTAAAGGATAGACATAGACTGAAAAATGTGTAGGCAACACTCGAGTACAGCTGCCTTCAGGAGACCTCAAACCAAACAGTTCCACAAAAGGATCATGAGTGTAAAATTATATCAGTCAGAATTATTAGAAATCTGTTAACCAAAATGAGACACTTTTTTATCAGTGAAAATTGCTGTTTAAATGAAAGCACTAAACAAGATACCTACTTAATAGTTATAAAGAGAGTTGGGATTAAATGGTATTGCACAATCCAGAATATGCAGTGTACAAATGCACGCATTGTGCATGCATACATACACATTCAAATGCAAACCATATCCAAACAAACTCCTACAATCAGAAGTCGTATCTTCTACTTCTTACACCCCAAACACACTTCAAACACCCCTACAAATTATTGCTCATGTTATTTGAAAAAAAATTAATTAGCTGACATCAAATGTCAGACATAACTGAATTAGCGAAGCGCTGCAACACAAAAAATAGTATCAGCATTCCTAAAAAAAATCCATATTTATCAATAATCTACATTAATTGTTTTAAAATAGTATTGCTGCCCCAGAAACATGCATATATAATCCTGCACCTTACATCTGTTCATCACCTTCAGTCAACTGAATCACTATGACTTTGGAACAAATGAAGCCTGCTCTGTGGGACAAATCATTAATCAATCTTGCCATTTTTCCTTCACTAGTAAACCAAACCATACACACCAGGTTTGTAAAAGACACCAAGAGGGTATCATAAGCATAACAATGAAAATACTTTTTTAAAAGCAAACAATGCAAAATAAGATATGGTATAGGTAAGGTATATATTATGTACCATAATAAAGTACCATAATAAGTATTCTGTCTCTATTTTCATCCTAACTTCTGTGAGAAAAAAATTTATCTGAGCAGGTTCACACGAGAATTTCACAGAGAAAGTATTTTCTTTTTTCCCCCTATATAATGCCATCTCATCGTACACAATGATTTTTTCAGACAGTTCTTGAAGCTACAGCCTTGCATTTGTTCTACATTTGCTCTAACTCAAACCAGTTTTTACTAATTTTATAGGCAACAAACTTCTATTTGTTGTGGGAGCTTTTTTGTGTGTGTGTCTGTTTTTTTGGTTTAGTTTTGGGGGTTTTTTTAAACGGAAAAAAAAAAAAAGGAGGAAGAAAGAGAGAGCATGACACATATCTGTACATTTTATTTTCTAAAAACATAAAATCCCCACATTCTTTCCTCAGAGGAAACATGATCTGGAGTTCATATAGGACGATAACAAAAAGTGATAAATGGCAAAGGGAACAAAGTGTGTTGATGCTGATGTTTATGAGAAACTAGACCAAAATTCATGCAGGTTCCTCAGGCATTAGCCCATTTTGAAGTGTTCTATTTCCTTCTCCCATCCCACCCACAGGAATAATTTGTCTTGAACTCAACTTTAAAACAGTATTAATGGGAAATCAAAGAAGATAATTTGTGGAAGGTCTCTCTCTAACACAAATCTTGGCTGGGGAGATCAAGGGAAAAAGTAGATGAATGTGTGCTCTTTGAAAGTGTGGATAAGGAGACTAGCCTGCAAATCCAAAATCAAAAGAGAAAGTCATGAGCCACATCTAAATTAGAAACCAATCTTCATTCAAAGCACAAACTTCCCTGAATATGACAGGGTCCTGTTGAAATTATTTCATATATTAGTCTGAAAACTGGAAGAATAAATTTGGGAAATAATTTTTGCTATGCCTTTGGGACCTCCTCTTCCCATATTCTCCAGAGAATAAAGAAACAATTAGGGAAATACAACAATAACTATGATATTCTGTACTGCAATATTTTGGCTATGTCTCATGAAACATAAAAATATGGTTCTTTTGATAGTCTTTCTAACAGTCTTTCTATTAATATTAATATATTAGCTTTGAAGCAGAAGCTCTGCTTAATGAAACAGATTTTATGTTAGAATATAATGCTAAAATAGAGAGCTTGTATAATATTTCAGTGAGAAGGTATACTTCACAGGACTGAGGCAAAGCACCATTTTTTAAAAAAATCACTATTTACAAAGTGTTTCCCATGCCTAAATAATGTACAATTAGACAAAATTTGCAAGCATTCTTTCCTCTCTTGAATTTCAAAATAACACTGCACATACATGCCCAGATGGAGTCAATAGCTACTGTATTCTTCCTACTAGCTCCTTATATCTCTTCTCCACAAATTCACTACCAAATGCAAAATGTTGATCTAGAAATTTAGCCTGGACTGTCATGTTATGTAGAAGTCCCAAAAGCAGTCAAAATTTAAAGGCGTTAAAGCAAACAGCTTGTAGAGAATTTTTGAGTTAAATATCAAATATTTTTCAAAGAACTCTGCTTCCTATATGTTCAAGTCCATTGCAGATGATCTGTTTCCACATTTGGAGTGGCTGTCCCATTCAAACCACTCATCAAGGGTCACCTGTAACCAAGCAGGATTAGAGAGGAAATAAAAAGAGGCCACAGCTTCATTATTCCGTGTTACAGGAGAAAAAAAGCAAGATGGAGATATACAGGAAGAAATTTATTCTGTGCTATTGTGCCAAGAGAGAAAGTGATTCAGACAATTTCATAGGAAATCAGTCCCAGTGCACCATTTAATAGATTAGAAGCCTTTGTGTAAAATAGCATTCAATCTACTGTGGATGTCAGGCTTAAAATCGAACAGGCAATTACACACATCTAATTCAGTAATAAATTATTCTGATTGCTTGAAAGTACCTATAAGAAAGTATGCTTCGTGGAACTCAAAGAAATTAATAAAACCCCACAGATTAATGGAAATTTCAAAAAGAGAACTTATCCTGCTGTGAATTTGTAAAGTGATCAGTTCATCTTTCCACTTGAGTTGGTTGATCTGACAGTAAACAATTTAGAATTAAATAAAACAAGCTGTATCAGGTCACCACCTTGGACAGAAAAAAATATTAAAATGCAGAAATTGCAAAATCTGTAATCATCACAGGGCTGACACAAAAATCATTGTCAGAAATTTTCTTTCAGCCTTGTGACTGCCAAGACGATCCTTGACTGCATGCAGCAAAGGCAGAAGGGGAGAAGAGAAATTTCAAAAGCACATACCACACCTCCACTTGTCACTAATGCACATGGTCTGGTCAAACAACATTTTCAAAGTCTCCATGTCTTAAATGTTAGGAAGAATTCCTTCCAAGTAATTCTGTCTTATGGTGGACTTTTCTAGAAGTGGTATTTAATTCCTTCCAAGAAGGACTGACAAAAATGCGGGGTTTTTCTTTGTTATTTGAAGTAGTAATAATGGAAGAGAGAGTGTTAATCACTCTCATCTCCCAAAATAGAGAACAGTTGCTGTGCTTTGGGCAGAGTTCCACTGTTGCTTTTGTAAACGTACTAATGAGCCATTGTCATAGTGGTGCCAACCTGGCATTAGCAGTCACCATAAATTTACTGCAAGAACACTGCTGTTTGTAATTAGCTCTTCATTACACAATCAGGCTGATTTAGAGAAGCTCTCATATGATTTGCTCAGCAAATGAAGCAATATAATTACACCTCAGTTGAAATCAACAAATTAGACTGCTGTTTGCAATTGGCTGTATTATATGCTGTTAGCATGCTAGCAATTGCAGGCCTGCTGTGGCCTTTAGCACTTAAATAAAGTAAGCATAATTAAAGTACTGAATATTTTTGAATTTGCAAGATCAGCTACATAATAGTCACCATTCTTTGCAATTAAAAAAGGAGCCAAGATTTATATGCCCCAAACCCTCCATAAGCTGAAGCTGCAATGTTGGTAACACCTAGCAATACATATAGACACCACTTATAATTGCAGTCAAAAGGGTCAAATCATGATTTATTCTGCAGTTAGCACTGAAAATTTAAGCCTATTTAGATCAAAAGGAGTTGGGAGCTATTAACTATGCCTTTGTTTGTGTATATCCTTAACAAAAGTAAATGTAAAAATTTTTGCTTTTTACATTTCATAAAACATTTTAGAAACATTACTACTTTTTAGATATATGGTTTCATGTCAATCAGATCAGTAAAAGCAACAGAGGACGAATTCAACTATATCAATATGAATTTGACTGTTTGAATGTCACAAAAATGCTTAAATGGAGTGGTTAATGAACATGAGTTTTTTCCTCACATGATCAGCTTGGGGCTAGACTATAACAGGATACAGGAAAACACAATGCTGATTTTACATTCAGTTGTTTATAAGACATGCATTAACATAAAAAAGAAAAACCACACAACATATGTTAGAAAGGGGAGACATGATAATGTACAAAAGGAGGAATAGTCAAGTGTAATTATTTATATTATGCTTCTCTAATGGATAAGATTCAAATCCAAATGTCTAGAAGATTCTATGTTGGCCGACATTGAAGAGGCAAACACCGTAACAAGTCCAACATTTGCTAACATGAGCCAGACTGATGTATGCATTGCAGCGATGAGGGATAACCAGCTCTTCCACTCTCTTTTAGCAAGACTTTAACAGTCACCGTCCTTTACATGGCACGGTTACTAAATCCTCTGGGTTTGGGATTCTGTTGGCTTGCCAGAAGAAATGTCAAGTAGTTCAGTACTTAAGGACCGTATGCGTAAAGATCATACTTGAAAAAAAATCCCCAAACAAATTGTAACTACTGACAGTCATTTCAGCTGCTGAGCACCACTAAAGCGTTCATTTTTCATTAATATTAAAGAAAAGCTGTGGTAAGTCATTTATCAGTTTAACTGGACAGCTCCAATTTTCTCACTATTCATCAATCCAGCATCTAACAGTGCAGCAAAAATTCCCTTCTCATTCTAGTTTGTTTGGTTGGTTGGTTCGGGGATTTTTGTTTTGCTTTGATGGTTTTTGGATTATTTTGGTTGGACAGAGGTTTTTTGTTTTGTTTCGTGGTTTTTTG
Organism: Scytalopus superciliaris; assembly: GCA_013400415.1. Classification (NCBI taxonomy): domain Eukaryota; kingdom Metazoa; phylum Chordata; class Aves; order Passeriformes; family Rhinocryptidae; genus Scytalopus; species Scytalopus superciliaris. Next base: position 653,139 of record VXBX01008045.1, read on the forward strand.
GGGGGGCTGGGGTGTTTGGCAGACAGTAAATATGAACTGACACTTCTGGTCTGATCAGGAAAAAACAGTACTGTGGAACAAATTAAATTGTGACCTTAATGACCGACATGCTAATGCATATTAGAAATATTTGCGAGTAGGAAACATTATTAAATCAGCAATGACTTCATTACCAATGCAATTTATCTAAAGTTCAGGTCAGGACACAATTTCAAAGACTTATTCATGATAACATAAAAAATACGTCAGCACACAGTGTGGTCAAGTACATGAAAAAAATGAGTTTTCACTCTATCCTAAGCAATTGTCAAGATATTTTGGATAATTTAATGCAACTTCCATGCAGATTTTGAAATTTTCTATAGTCTACATTTTCACAGAAGACTGAAGTAAGATAGTCAAACAAGAATTACATCAAAATAACCAAGTAAGAGAATGCTAAGAGGAGCATCTGAAAGGGTAAAAATCACCCCTGAAGCAGTGAGGGATTTTTGGGTTTTGTAGTCTTTGTACTGTCTATACTTGTCTCCCAGCATTAAATGTACAACAGTTTAGAAAAAGAGAGAGCAAGAAAAAGTTTGCCTGGTCAAACAACAAGGTATCAAAGCCTGTTTAAAATAAGGTTATACTCTAAGTCAAATGTAAATTATTCAAAACCCCCCCCATGGCCATAAAATTGAATGTCCTACCTCATGAAGGTAGGACAAAAAAGAAAAAAAGATGTTGAGGAACAGCTTGCAAAAGTATATGTGCCTAATAAATTCTTTTCCAAAGAGAGAAGTTTGACAAAAAGCAAGACTACTGTATAAAACCAGTTAGATATGAACAGAGCAGAAATCTCTGCATGTTAAGTAGCATCTTCATGTGCTGTGAAAGAGTTTGTGGTGATTTTCACATTACAACTTCTAATTATCACAGATATGGTGGAAGAGTTATCTCAAGTAGAACAAGATCTATCTTTGTAGAAGAAGCTATAAAACAAATTCATAATATGACCAGAATGTCAGAAGCAGAGGCTGTCCCATCTGAAATTTAATTAGCAGGAAATGGCTGAATTGCAACTCCAGCCCATAACTATCAGTAAGCATTTGGACATTAGAGAAACAGTAGGTAGTAGCTGACAGATGAATTTCAATGTAGATCAACAAAATAACTCACATGGGAAAGAAAAGACTAACTTCCAATATGTGACTGATCTGAGAACTGCTACACAGAAAAAAATATTGAGAATAGGTATAAACATAGACATCTCAGTGGAAAAGACAGCTTAATATTCACCAGTAAAATAAGAAACAAAGTGCAAGGAAAATATAAAACCACTGAAATCTGTGTGCCCAGATCTTCAGTATTATCTACAGAGCTCTCTGACATCACCTGAGATCTAGGACAGGTAAAAAGAGCAAAAGAAAAAACAAAAACAATGGCGAAAATTAGTATTTCTGAACAAGAAATTATAGAAATGGGGGCAAAACAAGAGTCTTCAGTGTAGAAGGGAGGTGGCTGAGGACTGAAGACAAGTCTTATGTATGAAATCATGAACGATGGAGGAAAGATAAGAGAGAGAACCCTACTTTTTTTTTAATGATTCTTGTATTGGAAGAACCAACAAGAGGGAAAGAAAATGCAAGTGAACTAAACAGGTACTTATTTTACACTACATGCATTTAAAAGAAACAGAGCTCAGTGCCAAAAAGCACTGTTCGAAATAATGACAAAAATTCCTTGAAGGAAAAGCTACCAAGTTCTAAAAATAAAGAAACTAGTACTTAAGACTCAAAGAGTTACTAAGCCACAGGTGGTTGAATCAGTTTTTCATGTGAGCATCACTACTTTTTTGACCTGTTCTACTCATTCTCAAGTATGTGTTATCAGCCTTGTGGGAACGGGATGTAGACCAGTGCTCTGACTCTATGTGGTAACCTCTATATTCTCCCAGAATTAAGAAAAAATTGTGACCCACACACCCAGTAGCACTTTAATAACAGATAACCATTATTTTTGGCCAATGGCATCCAGTTTCTTGTAAGGTCTTACAGAGCACAATTGCCTGTCTCAAAACACTGTCTAGGCCACAAAAGAGCCACCACAGTGGGAACTTGAGATAAGATGGGAGAAATTTACCAACAGGAAGACTTTAATTCCAGGCCTGGCAGAGGTGAGATCTGGTTAGCACATCCTGGTTAATGCATCCTAACAAAAATTCCCCACTGTGGCAAGCCATGGGAAAGGAAGCCACTGCTCATACACATGCCACTCCAAGTTATGGGAATATCTGCAGCCACACTATGCATACTGGTAACTTGGACGGTGACTGTATAAAGGTGGTGTCTTGAGAAGAACATCCCCAGGATCCCCACCACTGAGAAGCCCAGAGTGAAGAAGGATCAATGGGACACCACTGGATCCATAGGTGGCGACTATCTTCTGCCTGATATCTCTCCCTCTCTCTCCCCTCCCACTCTTTCCGTCTTTATTTCTATGTCTCTGCCTTGCATTTATTGTTACATATAATCTGTATTATTGACTTCGGCATACGACCTTGTTTGCACCTTAATTCAGGCAGAGACATCTCTCACTAATTGGATCATATTGCATTAACAGCAAAACCAAAAAATTGTATGAAGATTGCTGATTTTCTGTGAGTATTCAAAGGGAGAAAGCGTAGGTTTTGTCAGCTTTCCAGTTACTTCAGAATAACTGAAAGATCAACTGCAAGCAATAATACTTTCTGCTACCTACACATCTGGCTTCTCTTTGTAAGATTTAGATTAGATAATCACAATAAAGTCAAATTGAACACTGCATCTAGCACTGCAGAGAGTCTCATTTAGCATAGTGCTGTACACTAAGCAAGTGGAAAAGTGAGGTTACTGATTGTTTTAATGTGTTAGTTTAAGGTCTGATGTGTATGACAACACATTTTTTGCAAAATTCAAGTTCTGAGTATAGTGTCCAGATTAGTATAAAATATAGGGAACTGCTAATCTTGACAGTATGATAAAAGATCACTGTTCTGGGGACAGATATTTCACACAATTTGAGAAGAATACTAAGACAATGATGATGACAACATAAACTTACACTTATATATAAGCGATTTGTTTTAACCCTTTTGTCTGTCATCTTCACAGTGCAAACAAAACTGCTAACTAGGAGGAAGGTGGCAGTATACTTTAAAATATGCTACTAGTTTTCACTTCCAAAAATTAAGTTTGACTCATCTTTCATAACTGGAATAAATTTGGTTGCCTGGGTCATAATGATTTATCTTAGGAAATGACAAGACAAAATGAGCAAAACTTACTCATTTAAGGAGTCCAGGAATTACAGTCTGTACAGTGCTGAATGGGTAATTACTTGAAATTAAATGAAGTTTCCAAACCATGAACCGACTCTAACAAAAGTGCTCTAAGAAGTACTGAGAGTGATTGCATTCACACTGACATTCACGCCCTAGAAGGAAACTTTAGGAACTAAGTCAAGAGTGTGAGGTTAATAGCACACATTAGCGTGAAACAGGAACAGTTTACTGCTTTAAATGATAATTTACTACTTGCAGTACCATAGTTCTGGGACTACGTAATGTTGGAAAATTTTGCAAGCTATTTCCAAGGAAAACTTATTTGCATTTCCAAGAAGGTACCACCTGTCACACAAAAAGAGAAAAGAATTAAATCATTTATGAAGAGAAAAGCATACCTCCATCACATAATGGCAAGCTTCATTCAGACTGCGGCATTCTTTAATATTCAAGCCATTGCTACTACTTACCTTTAAAAGACACAATTAATATTAATTGTTTATGAGATAATACATTTCTTTATATTTTCAATGTGCTTTGTAGTAATTCCTACATGCATCACTTGAGATTGGGACCATGCTAGACACACACAGACACATCCTCCCCAAAATAACTTGTGCTTCAGAGAGCCTACAGCTGACTGCCAAATCAGACACCAGGACAAAATGACAACTGAAGAAACTCAGCCCTAAAGAAGACATCGGCATTTATTTCTTTTTCTAATTTTACCTTGCTGCTGCAGGATGTGCATCTGTTCACTTGCTAGATACTTGAGTGCATCTAAAAACCGTTTAGAGGAATACTATAAATGTAATCTCAAAAACAGTTTAAGAGTGTGTTTCTAAAAAAACCCCTTTCCCTGCTGTCATAATTTCTGCCCTTATTGAAAGCATTGAAAGAATTTTCCTGCTGTAATTAATGGGCAGCTAAGAACTACCTAGAATACAAAATGTCTCCAAAAATATAAAGCGAATACAGACACAGTGCTTCAAGTTTCAGTAAATAACTTTTCAGAAACATTAATAGCCAAATTTGAGTTAATCCCTAGAATAACAAGTACTTTTGGAATTAGGTTTAGCTAAAGCAGAAGGTAGCCAAGACAATTGTGCCCATATATGTGCTGAATAGACTTCTGAGAAAATTATCTACTTTAATTTCTCTGACATATCCTGCTTAGTTATCACAATATCTATGCAAACACAGGTTAAAGACTGTCACAATCTCTAGCATTATTGAAAAAGTATTAAGGAGCAAATAGGAGCGGAAAGGAATAAAACCTGTTTTATTCAAAAGACTACTTTCTTCTCCTCTGTAACTTGGTCAGGTCAGAAGCCCTTAGCATTTAGTTTTCACATGCAACATTGTACCATCATTACAGATGCAATTATAAACAGAAAAAAGCCCAAACCCAAAATGAGGATATTCTTGGATATAAGTACAAAGCTTTAGAAACTGCACAGAGAGCATAACTTTCAAGAAAGGAAGGGAAAATAGTTAACAGCGAAAGACTTCAGTGCCTGAACAGCTAAAATCAAGATTCGCCTCACAAGGTAAATGGATTGTTCATGATTATATTTCTAATGGCATATTCTAGACCTGTGACCATATTTAACACAGGAATTATACTTGATCTGCAGCTTCTAAGTCTGGTAGATGCTGGATAGATAAGAAATGCACATACAGTTTCTTGTTCAGTGTTTAAAATAGCAATACATTACAAATTACAGTATCATTTACACAACATCACCCACTGAATAGAATTAATTGTTATGTAAGTATGTGCTTTAAAAATAAGATGCTTTAAGATGCCACAATGGTCTGAGATGAAAGTTAGGCAATGCCAAGAATTTTTTACGTCTTTTTGTCCTTTACTTCTTCACTGTCTTTCTTGCTTCAGTCATGACCTACAGTCAGTTTAAGTCATACCTGATAACTCTGTGGAAAAGCTGCAAAAGCAGCAATTAGGAACACTGAAAACACACAAATAATTTATTGTCACCGTGGGAGAAATTTGTGCTTTTTACTGAAAAAGCTCTAGAGTCCATCACATCACAGGACACTCTTAGCATCAAGAAACAAAACCAGGGAAGTGCTGGGAAGGAGGGGAAAAGTGAGCAGAGCCTGAGGTGAACCCCTTGTTGGGGCATCAGGAGACAGGAGAGCATTCAGAATAATTGGTTCCTTTCTTCCTATTGCAAATAACTCCTTCCTGTTAACCTTCACCATCTGCACTTTATATACACAACTTTTCAGAAGAAAAAAAAGACTTAAAGGGATTTTCATAATGAGTGAGGCAACATTGAAACAGGTATAATTGGTTTTAACAGTCAAGTGCACCAAATTAAATTCCCCTCATTTATTTTCTTACTTTATAATGTAATTTATGCTATGCTGCAGTACCAGTGTATTGACTAATATCCTCAAGTGTCAGTCTTTGTAACATTCACTTTATGGAAAAATTTAACAGATAGTTGAATAATTCTATTAAAACCAAATTCAGTCCTCAACTACAGTCCTGTGACCAAAATAAGATTACTCTTCAGTCATAATCTACTATTTTAATGATTTATCAAATTCTTTTCAAGCCTAACTTTTATGCTGAGGCTAGACATTATCTGAAATAAATCATTAATGTAGTGCCATTAAGGCCAGCCAAGTTAGGGAAGCAACTTGCTGCACATAGTTGCTGACCTTCCACTTCACGTTAGGTTTGCTGACCTTACATTGACTCACCTCGGTGTTTATCCTCCATTAAACAGTTAAGGAAAGCCATTTAGAAGATTGTTTCATTTCAGTATGGGCAGTTTTATCAGTATAAAAGCATTTATACTGTTAACTTTTTTCTAAAACATGGTACTTACATACTTACTGCAACAGCAGCTTAGTGACCCTCAAGGTATTATAAACTGTAGGGAAAATATCAACTCTAGATATCTCATTCTGCTCAATGTAGGCTTAAGAAAAATGTGTGTTTTGCCTTGGTTCCTGTTAAGACCTACCTGAGACATGCTTACCCAAAATAATCTTCTTAAGGCTTGCAACCTCTACAGAATAGAGGTTAAAACAGACATTAAAATTGCAGTGAACTTTAAAAAAAAAAACAAAAACAAACAAAACCAACAAAACAAAAATAAAAACCCAGAGAAATACATGGTCATTCACCTAAGAGTTGTATTCCCAAGACAGGGTATTCAACAGTAATAGAACACAAGCATAAGGGGAGGGCACTAATCTTCTACAACAAATTGTGCAAAAAGCAATTTAAACTTTCCTCATTATTCACTGTTTGTGTTGTGCCACTAGAGTACGCCACACTTTACACACATCTTGTTTTTATTGCATCCCACAGCCAACAAACATTTGTCTTACTGTTCAAACATTGTAGTCATTAACATGTGCTTTGAGGCACCACAAACTGAATGTATTCAATTGCTGGCAAGGCAAGAGATCTGATCAGAGCGCCAGGGAGCCACATAGTAGTTTAAAACACAAAACAAGCATAAATGTATGCAAATCTTGAGGCCCACCTGAGAATGCTCCCACAGCAAATCTCTTTTCCCTGCTCAAGTTATGTTAACAATAAGATGTTAATGTAAGATGTTCTGTACCTGTGGAATATTGCTGCATACCAACAGTACTGATACTCTCTTGGCATGAAGCTTCTCAAATGCATAATCTTATCTGCTGGGTTAGCATTCCAGCTGGCTAGAGGTACTTCTGAGCAAACTAGTGAATGAGATGCTTTCCCTCGTATGAGACTGTCATACAAATCAACAGAAATTTTAAGGAGGCTAAGTTTATTCTGCTCAGTTAGATAAGATGTTGTTGGTTTCCCTGTTGAAAAATCATGGCAAAATAGACAAAATAAAATTAGATTATTACACTAGGAAAGCAAATTTACTGCATGATAACAAACACCGGACAGACAAGAATGACTTTGGAGTTAAACAGATTCACAGATGTCCAATGTTAAGAAAAGAAAAGCAGGACAGATCTTAAAGACAATTAAAAAAGCTGGAAACAGGATTAAGGCGTAAAACCCTCTCTCTTCCTCTAAGACATGCTCTAATTAAAAATAAGTTTCTTATACTAGATCGCTCAGTGGAAAAGGGATAACATGCAACATCCAAGACAAATTCTAAATTGGTTTCCCAGAAATTAATTACATTTAATTTTGTCTTCTACTTCACTTTTTAGTCAACTCTATCTTTTCTAAACCAGAAAAAGCCACAGTACTTAGTTGTTTATCAGATAGGAAATAAAATTTATCAAAAACACCCATCACTCACCAGCTTTTAGCATAAAATTAAAAATGCTTTATGTAAGAGAAGTCCAGTGACATAAACATAAAAAAAAATTACATAGTCAACATAAGAATCAATAAGATGTATTATTCCCTAACTTTTTCTTTAAAAACAAGGGGTTTTTTTTGTTTTGTTTCTTTTTTAACTTAAACTCCCAAATAAATGTTGGAACACAGACACAAACTCAAAGAACACAGAATGAAAAACATGATGCTGAATTAAACACCTTCGCATTTATGAAGGGTTTATGAAGTTAGAATTAAAATGAAAATTTTAATTAGAAATACACAGGAAAGCCACAAAACCTTCTTAATGTTGGTTTTGTTTTTTTTTTTTTCCTAGATGCTATCTTATCTAATAGTGTTCCCTACAAAGTTGCCTAACAGAAAAGAGACAAGCATTAGACAAGTTCATGTAGCTGGAAACACACATTCCTGTTGCAATGATTACAAAGACAGTTTATTTCTTCTTTTTTTCCACACAATAAATTTCTTACATGTGTTTTGCTCTAAGGTTAGTTGCTTTTCATTATCATCACTTGCATAGATTTTTTTTGTTGTTGTTCAATTTTAAAAGGAAACTGTCTAGATATATGCTTTCTTGGCTAATTTTTCTAGTTTACTTTGTCATACATAATCAGTCTACTCTAAGCCTTTCCCTGTAAAACAAGTGATATACCAAGGAACAACATGCCTTCTGGGACAAAGATTACATCACTGACTTTTTACCTTAACACATCAATCACTCTACTTCAATTCTCCTTGACAACTACTAGTCCCCTAAAGCCATGCAGAAAAACAGTGAAGAATAGCATTTTATGTCATCCCAGAAATGCTTCATCAGACCCAGAAACGAGCTGTTTCGCATCTTGAGTTCTCATTGCTTAATCTAAGTATTTTAATGCGTCCGTGCATTTCCTGAGTCTTACACAAAGAACAAAATACAGATTTACAGGTCATTATTATGAACCACTTTACTCCATTTTCTTCTGCATTCATTATGCTTGGCTAGTTCTGGGTACCAGCCAGCCAACCATCTCTTTCATAACACATGGCAAGGCAGCTGCTAACTCCTGATCAGAGATACTAACCTTGGTCCTGAAGCAACTTAGTTCTATTTAAGTAATAGCAGGCTGACCCTGTCTGGATAGTAGATGCCCATCAAAGATGCTCTATCATTTCCCTCCTCAGCTGGACCAGATGACCCACTGTGGTCCCTTCCAATCTTACCCATTCTGTGATTCTGTAAATTGTGTTACTCATAAAAGCCTTAATGTATTTCTTCACACAGTGCATTTCTGAATCTAATTTAAAGGAGAGAACTGGCATGCCATAGAAGAAGCATGCTCATGCTGACAATTTTAGAACAATTTATTCTTTCAAAAAACATACATACTAAACATTTTTTTTATTTTATACATTGACAAACCCATAAGAGAGTAATTGAATTCAAGAACAATTTCCATAAACCTAATATTACTAGTTTCCTTGTGCAATAATTCTAAGAGCAAGAGAGTTCAAATAACATATATATTTGGCAACACTTCACAAAGTTGTATTTGAACATTCAATAAAAATATTTTTCTGGCAAGATACTCTCTGAATGATTAAAAAAGCATTATATAATACTTTTCATGACACGACTTTGAATAAAACAGCCAATTAAATAAATGAGTGTGTTACTGTGAGACAACCAATATTGCTCATAGTTCTGGATTTGTTTTTCTGAAATATATCTCTGGGAATACTAAATTTACTAGATTATTTATACTTACATGTAATACTTAAATAATTTTATTTATACTCATAAGTATGTTAGACATATTTTATCAACATGTATATATCACATACTAATCAGAAAACTAGCATAACCATATCATTCCAAAACTCTGTCCAGCTATCTAAAGCAGACAGGAAAAATTCTAGTTATATATTGTATTTGTATATAAATACACTCAGAAAACCTGCTTTTACCTTTACAGCAAATGGACTTGTTTTTAGATGGCTGATTGATACCTGATCAATCATAGGTTGGTTTGGACTGGAAGGGACCTTAAAGATCATCTAGTTCCAACCTTCCTGCAATGGGCAGGAACATCTTCGACTAAACCAGGTTCCTCCAAGCCCCATCCAAACTTGCATTAAATACTTACAGGGATGGTCATTCACAACTTTTGGGCAACTTGTGCCAGTGCTTCACCACCCTCACAAGAAAGCATTTCTTCCCAGCAGAACATCTAAAACTACACTCTTTCAGTTCACAGCCATTCCCCCTTGTCCTATCACTACATGCCCATGTAAAAACTTTGTTCAGCTTTCTTGTAGGCCTCTTTTGGGTACTGGAATGCTGTTATATCTCCCCAGAGCCTTCCCTTCTGCTGGCTGAATCACCCCAGACCTTTAAGCCTGTCTTCATAGGAGAGGTGCTCCAGTCCTCTTATTCTGCACTGAGAAATTAAGAAAAATACTGCTGATTCATCTTAAAATGCAACACTATGCAGCACGATAAAACTAGAAAAGCACCTCAAAGTTTAAAACTAATATATCAGAATTATGTTTCTGCTCTGTCCGGATTTTTTCTGTCAGTCATTCTTTTTTGCTATGATCTCCTGCCGTGTTTCCCACAAAACAAATTCTGATTCTTGCCCCTCAGCTCCCCCCAGATTGTACTGACCAAGATCCCCCTTGACAGACATTTTTCCAACAATAAGTTGATCCCCATCTCCATACTTTCCTCCCAACTACTGAAAACTGGAATCATTCAGGTTCCCTGGGATTTGGTATCCCATTCCATAGCTGTGAAGGGGTTTACTTAGCTTCAGGGACACTGAGTTTTGGACAAAAATCTAAAAGAAGTGACAAAATCCATTCACCATGATGCTAAAGAACACAGCCTGAAGGAGGAGAGTGAAGACAGTTAAAAGAGAGACAGTTCTGGCTTTCCTCCACCATTTGTCTCTTGTATACATGTGGGGATGTAACTTTACTGCAGGATTCTGCTACCTCTTTTCTATTTACCCTTTATCAAGATGGCACACACATTTAATTTGCTATGCAGAAACACTGAAAGGATGCATTATCAAAGAAATATTTATGCACCTGCAATACAGCTTATAACAGGTTAGACTGGCACCTTAGATTTAAAAGTTACTTCATACCAAATAGTATGCAGTTATATCGCTGTACCCTGACTTGCCCCACAGTTCATGCTGCTGCTTCAGTAATACAGCAGTGCCACTCAAGTTACAGGTTTCACATCACAGATGGACTACTGAGGCAGCCAATGTGTGGAATAGAAGGTGACTCTATCCTGAAATAAAATGTCACCTGCCTAAAGATAAACTGTTTGCAGAATAGACTGAAAGTGATATGATAATCTTTTCACAGGCTTTGTAATATGGAATGCAGACATCAGGGTGTTTTTCTGGGGATGGTGGAGGGTTGGGTACACATTTTTGGGGGGCAATCATTCTTGGGCAGATGATAGGTTTCATTTTTCTTTTTGACCTAAACCATGTTGCTAAAATTCAACTCAGTATATGTCAGCTTAATTAGACAGCCTAAAAGAGATACAAGCATTTTGATCACGGATCTTTTTCAGTCATTCAGTAATTGTTTTATACTGGAACAAGAATGTGGTGGGTGAGTAATTGCCTCATGGGTCGAGCACAGAGGGTGATAGTGAATTGGGTGACATCAGACTGGTGACCTGTCACTAGTGGGGGGTCCACAGGGCTCCATCTTAGGCCCACTGCTCTTCAACATCTTCATAAATGACTTGGATGCAGGACTGGAAGATATTAAGCAAGACTGCAGATGACACAAAACTGAGAGATGCTGTTGACTACCTCAAAGTCAGGGAGGCCCTGCAGAGACATCTCGGCAAATTAGAGGACTGGGCAACCACCAACCATATGAAGTTCAACAAGGGAAAGAGCCAGATTCTACTCCTGGGATGGGGCACCCCTGGATGTTCATACAGACTGGGTAACGAGATGCTGGAAAGCAGTGCCATGGAAAGGGACCTGGGGGTCCTGGTTGATGGCAAGTTGAATATGAGTGAGCAGTGCCCTGGCAGCCAGGAGGGCCAGCTGTGTCCTGGGGGGCATCAGGCACAGCATTGCCAGCCGGTCAAGGCAGGGGATTGTCCTGCTCTGCTCTGCACTGGGCAGCCTCACCTTGGATATTGTGGGCAGTTTTGGGCACTGCAATATAGGAAAGATATGAAGCTATTAGAGAACATCTGAAGGAGGGCAATGAAGATGGTGAAGGGCCTTGAGCAGAAGTCATATGAGGAGCAGCTGAGGGCACTTGGTCTGTTCAGCCTGGAGGAGACTGTGGAGAGACCCCATTGCAGTTACAACTTCCTTGTGAGAGGAAGAGGAGGGGCAGGCACTGATCTCTTCTCTGTGGTGACGAGGGACAGGACCTGAGGGAATGGTCTGAAGTTGTGTCGGGGAGGTTTAGTGTGGGAGCCACAGAGTGCTCCAGATGCCTGGAACATCTGCATAATCAAAGAAGATTAGAAGAAAACAAGGAGACATATATCATGGTCTTGAGCAGGTCAAATAGGCCTTGTCTGCAAGGGAGTAGTGAAAGGTTGGGCTGGAAAACTGCCTGTGGTATGTCAGAGAGTATGTCTTGTGACTAAAAACAGTCATGTTCTGTGGGAATGTTTTGCCAAGGTTCCTGTTTGGTCTCATAGCTCAGATTGGTATCTGCATGGTATAAATATAGCAGAAACACAATAAATGGTTTTGCTTGCTTGCACCACAGTAGCCTGCTCTCAGCTTTTTTCTCAGATACCGCAGCTTAGGTTGGATATTAGGAAAAGGTTTTTGACCCAGAAGGTGGTTGAGCACTGGAACAGGCTCCCCAGGGAATTGGTCACAGCACCAAGCCTGACAGAGTCCAAGAAGCATTTGGATTATACTTGTGGCCCCCTTCCAGCTCAGCTTATTCTGTGATTCTGTGAAGCTCATTCATTCTACTACCTGAAGAGGACAAACAAGCACCAAAGAATGCAAGTAGTTGTCCATATAAAAAAATGAAGATGACACCATGACCAACAAGTGTGCTGGAATATTTTGCTACCTGATATTTGAATATACTTTAAAGAATCTCACACCTCTTTGAAGGGCTCCCAAACTTCATCCTATTGAAATAAAGGAATTTTACTTTTAATTGAATTTCTATAAATACTGTTAATTCACTGTCATTCATAATCAAGTCATAGCATTTTAGAATGTGTGACATCTGTCAGGTATAGCATAAGTTGCCCCCTCCATGTTAGAAACAAAGTTGAAATATGTAACACCTCAAAAAACTAAAATGGACACAAGGGACACAAGAAAGGGGAAAAAGAAATTATCTCACAGTTCTTTGTCAAGCTCTAAATTCAGTTAAATTACCCAAACTGGCAACACTTACAAGACTCTACAGAAATAATCCATTCAGTTCAGAAGTAATAATCATCAATCACCTTCAAAATTTAATCACCTATACTTCAGGAAGACACATTAAAAAAAAAGGCTCCAACAAAATTAGCACCATTAACCTATTTTACATTGCATGCCGTTACATTCACAGCTGGCATCCAGATTGTCACTCACTGGTTAAGAACACGTCTAACTTTTCTTGAAAGAAAAAAACACAACCATAGAGAATGTTAAAAAAAGGGTATTTAGGGTCCTGTAAATATCTCTGACTAGAAGCACGTATTTGAATTTGTGATGTAGGACACCTCAATGCTAAATATGTCCATGTACTGCTAAAATTTGTAGCCCAAAACTTATTTCCTATAATTAATATCAAACTGCCAAACAAAACAGAAGAAGAATGTTTGCAGATGAGAAGTAAGCACTTCAGCTCACTTTTTCAAACACATTCAAGAAGTGCAATAGTTTTAGACTCAAATGTAAGTGTGGATTATTTTAATTTTTTCCATTCATTAGCATAATCTGTCATTGCAATAGTTAAACCACTCAAGAACAAGACTAACATCTGTCCTGTATTGCCTTGTTATGCTAAAGGATATTGACTTCAATATTATTACATTTGTTTGTACACTGTATGTCTTTCTACACACCTGGAATTGCTTTATTCAATAGACTACAGGACTAACGTCCTTGAGTATTTTTTCTAAATTCTCGTCTAATGAATCATCTGTACTTGAAACATGTTTTAAAGCATCATCACTTTTCACTAGACCTGTGTAACATATTTTTAAAAAGAAACTTTGTGAAGTTAGAACATTTGCAGATTTGTCTTAAACATAAGCAGATTTTCTTTTTGACTAGAAACAGTGTATCACAAATACAGGAAATTATGCATATAGGCAAAGGAAAGTTGCTCACAGCTACTCTGTGGAGCTGCACAACTGCTACTCAAGCACCAAGTGAGAAATCTTACACCTTGTTATTGTCATTTAACTCATCTTCTCCATTAGTACTGATTTTCAATATGGGGGATGACGTAATATGCAGATTTTAAAATGGAAGACATATAATTTCATTTTAATTAGAAATAAAACTTTAATGGTATTTTGAACTTTAAGATTACGGGATAAATCTGACACCCAGAAAGGCTCCCTGCTCTCATAGAACACTCCCTTCTCACCCAGCTCTGTTGTACAGGTTGCATTCCTACAGGTAATGATAATTCATTAGTTGATCAGAACATTCAGAAATTCTTAAGGAAAAAGCAATCAAATCCTAGGCCTCTTACAGTAAAATACTGGACTGAACAGGCAACCACTGTCACCAGTATAGCCAGAAAACATCAGAAAAATCCACAAGACATGGGAGGTCTCTCTTCAAAAGACTTCCATGCCTGCAAAGATATAAGGACAATTGATTTGGGTATCTTCTGTGATTACATGAGGCAGAAGTGGATTAAGACAACACACTCATGTCTATCCTGCTGAACCTAAAGCAGTAGGTTTGCTGTTTTGATAGATGTGCACAAACAGCATCTTTACAAAGAATGTCAAGTCTGTTTTCCAAATTCAGTATGTTGCCCTCCAAATGAAGGGGAAAAAATGAGACCTTAGCCAGACATCATCTTCTAGATGTGTTGAGAGATTTCTACCTATTAAAGAACTATTAAGTTCCTAGGAAAAAAATCAACACATTGCCTGCAAATTATTACTATACATTCCCTGTGATTACTTTTTCAGACATAGAAAATATTGTGTAAAAGCATCCTGATGTGACAGTAGAAGATATTAGATTACATATCTTAAAAAAATTGAACAAAGCCAAAATCGCCCCAAATCCCACACACCTCTTTGATGATAGCAACACTTACACTTGGATGACCAGAAATCAGCAGACTGGAAAGTCTTTATCCCTGAATGCCATGCACATATTTCCAGTATATTTTACCAATGTAATTAGAAGGGTTTTTTCCACTTCATAAAAACAAAATCCCCAGCAATCACCTGTTCTATCTAAATGGTTAGGATTTTCCATATTCTCTCCATATTTCCATATTTTCTCCATATTCTGCTTTGCTCAAACACTGCAGACATCCAGCTTTTCTTTTTTGTCCTAATGTATATTTCTTGCATTTGTAGGGAAGGCAGATATGGGGGTTCCTACAGCAGGTGAACAAGGGTTGCTAAGTCACTGACCATGAATGAAATCAACATATTTGTTTGCCTCTGTGTCCTGCATGTCTTGATGGAATTATGCAGCAGCCCTGCAAAGCTGAAAAAACTGAAGTGTGTACTCTCACAATGTATAAGCATAAAACTGTACAAAAAGAGGGAAAAAAAAATGACTATCCCAAATAAAATGATTTTATACCTGTGACTTGGGAAGGCAGAGAGGAATGTTAAAAGCTCTTAGCATGTACCAAATAATCTTGCTTCTGTCATACTCTTCTTCACCGAAATCTTCCACTGCATATGGAACTTATTCTAATGTAGAAAACCTGATTTGACCCAGTGCTATTAAAAGAAATCCTTTATAATTGCTTCATAAAAATTATTAATGTTTTGTTCGCAAATCAGTAACATTTAAAAAACAAACTGTGCATGACAGAGCCATTAAAGCATTCAGCCATTTATAAACTTCATAAAATTGCCCATCTGTCTGCAAGGTGCATCAGTTCAATCTGGGAAATCAGAACATATGGAAAAGACCCCAAAGTTGACTCAATGTCTGGATCGCAATTTCTGAGAGCAACAAAACATTTCTTTCCAAGTTAATAAAAAATTTAACTGTGTTTTTGTACAAGAAGATTTGTAACTAGACAATTCCATATGTCATGAATGCTTCCTGGGACACATTCAAGATGTGCAGAGAATGAACAAACACACAGAAGTACACTTGTCGTTTTTGATTGCACAAAATAAAATTTTGCATAAATATATACAACACCAAACAAATAGATGCTTTTGGCAACAGGGTCTTCATTTATGCTGAATAAATAAATTAAATAAATACTGATAATGGTGTAAATGCTTGCCATTATCCAGGAAAGAATCATCAGGAACAAACGCTGTCAAAATACGTATTGTGTTATCTCAACAGAAAAGCATCGAGATTAAATTAATACAGATGAATAGCAGCTCTCTTAATATTCATAGGAAATATTCTGTAGGCTTTGTTTGTTTTCACAGGAATAGAATACACCAGAACATCAGTGAAAATGGAAATTGTTATCTGTTTTACTCCATCAGTGAAGCAAGGTCAGAATACCTACAAGAACTCTAAAAATTTCTGATTTTGTCAGGGTTAACAAATTAATAGGACAGGATAAAATGTTGTTCTTCACATATACAGCTTTTAAAGCATTAATTTGATAATCTCATTACAAGAATTTTCCTTCTCTAGTATGTGTCAAGATTTGAAAACCAAACACTCGCTATCATTCCTACATATAAGAATCAGTCTAGAAAAGACACCAGCATTAAGTTTGGCGAGGGGGTGGGGAAGCCTATAGTCAACAACCAAATCAACACTCTTCCAATCACCTCACAGGGAAATTATTAGATATTATCTCCACCCCATATCGGACTGTTAGGGCTTTTACAGGCCTTTTAGTAAAACACAGTGTTTTACCACCAGAACTCTGGGTTTAAAACTCTCTTACAAGTGAAAATCACAATTTCCTTCTTTGGTCATCTCACAGCTTTCCTGAACCATCTACATTTTTTTTCCCCCTACTTTATATGAAGCTCCCTATCAGTGAATGAACAGGAAAACAACCTCTCTTTTATGTTACTGGTAATATATTTGGAATAATATTAACAGATCTCAGACTCACCCATGATTTGTGAACAGGTGTGTGTGTGTGTAGGGGGGACAGAGTACAACACAAAGTACTAAACATTTATAATACAGTAAAATAACATAAAAGATTTTCTGAAGTTATTTTCCTTAAGATGCATAAAATGTAACTCAACAGATGCACAATGCTATGGCCTACTCTTTAAGGATGTTCTTTTGCTTGGTGATTAGGAGCCTACTCGAAAGTCTATGTTCAGGAAATATATTTTTAAAGTCTACTTAGGTGAACTCAAATGCTGTAATTAAAGAAACCTTGACTGTAGCAAACTATCATCTTTGGAGAGACTACTAGGACATGACTTCAGAAGATTGTAACACTTTATTACATTGCAATTAACTTTGAAAACTTAAAGTTGCTATCTCTTTCTGTGTACAATGGAAAGATAATGAGTTCTTTAAAATAAGGAAACAGTCATGTATGAAAAGAATCATGAATAAACTTTGATTTTAAATTAAAAGAAAGTTTCTAAATAACAGACAACTAATGTTTGGCAAGAACGCTTTATGTTAATACTACGGCAAAACCTAGTTGGTTAGCTTATAAAAAACAATACTATGTAATATCTCAGGCCTGTTATCCTGACACCTAATAAAAAAGAACCATTCAGGGAAGAAAATTTCATCAGTTTAGACAGAATGCTTGCAAGAAGCCCAAAGCAACAGACTTCAGCTGCTATCCTACATCATTGGACTGCAGGTTTTCATCCTTATTATTCAGGAGATATATCATCCAAAGATGTAAAAATTAACATTTCCATTTTACTACTCAGTGAAGTTGTAGAAGTAATACATTTGGAATACAGAATTAAGAATTGACTAATGCAAATAAAATTACCAAGATCATCTCATTCACACCATCAACTTTGATACTAAAAATAAATAAAATCTTGAAACTTGTGAAGAAAAACAAAAACTCAGCAAGAAACTTATAAAAGACAAAAAGAAATGTAGGGAAATGTGGTGTAAGAACTGCATCTTTTCCAATTTTTCAGAAACTAATGTGCATCTTTTCCATAGTTCATTAACTGAAGCTGAAGAAGATAATCCTGAGCTAATTGTTCAACTCTCTTGTCAAATTGTTTAGTGTATTACTGTAATATAATAATGCTTTTTCAAGTGGAAAGTAAACAACTGATGTTTCAGAGAAAGGCCAGTGTAGAAACCAATGTTTACTCATGTTTAGAAATTTTCTCTCCTGTTTATGAGATCAAATTTGCGTATTCCACATGAGGAATTTTAAAATAGTTTAATTTCAGCCATAATTCAATTTAACCCCAAGGAAATGTAAATCAAAGCTTAGATGCACAGCAGAAAATACAAAACAAAACCCCAACAGAACTAGAATGCATTTGATTTGCCACATGAACAAACACGCTTCTAATATTTTGAGATTACTCAAAGTGACTATACCGTTTTACATCCAAATTTTCTTCAGGTATCTCATGAGCCACACTCAGTACAAGTATGGCACAACATTTTTAGAAGCTGACAAAAATGCTAGGTACAGCATGCCTATTGGCCCCCATCTCAAAAATTCTTCACGTGAACAGGATGCAGGCTGTATGTGTGATGCACACCCAGCAAGTATTTCATAGGGTGGGCAAATAAAGAATGACTGATACAGTTTGTGGAAACACAAACCTTGTATTCTGACTCCACAAGTACTCAAAAGCAAAATTACTGGAGCATTATAAGCAATTCAACAAACTATGTGTAAAGTAAGAATTAGTTTTCATATTGATATCTCATCACTTGAGTTTTCATTTTTACAGCCAAGTTCTATTTTAGTTGCCTGAGTGCAGACAATATCAGGATGTGGGAGTAGTCCTAACTTTTTCCCACAGCAGATGCATTCCCAATTAAATCTGTCCAGGTAAAGTGTAAAATTTCAACTGCTTGAAGTTCTTTTCACCTTTCCTTTTCTCACTACCTGACAATACTCTTTTACTCCAGCAAATGCAATGCATTTTGAGATGGGCTGCAGCTGCCTTCAAGATAACCATTATTCTTCAAGCTGAACTCTCTCCAACCTCAGGGCAACCTTTTTTTTTTTTTTCACACTGGTAAAGTCTTTCTGTCACGTTAGAGTTCCTTCAGTAGTGAAACTGCTACTGCAAGGTACACCAAGGAGCTGAAGGCAAAGTCCTGTACTCTGTAATTTCAAAATAAAACCCCCATAGCAGAATTTATAATCACAATCGAGAATGTACAGTAAAGAACAGAAAACTTGGTATTACAGATTCAAATCAGTTTTTTCCAACTCATGCTCAGATATGTTTAGAGTTGTACTTGTTACAGTGTATTTTATTTTGACCAGAAGCAAGGCCAAGTTTCATCAAATTCAAACAACTGTGTGAGTGCATTGCACAGGAAATGAAAGAGGCATTTTATAGTTCAATATCCCAAGTAAAAAAATGCAAATCCTGAGTTTAGTTAGATCTCTAATAAATACAGGCATCCTGAAACTTAATTTGTTTCATTTTCTATTTGGCCTCTTTTTTT
>VXBX01008045.1:675701-710196 GCA_013400415.1 Scytalopus superciliaris
AAAGGCAGGACCACAAAGATACAAGGGAAATGCTTTATCCACAAAAAAGGGGGAAAAAGAATGGCAGAGGGTCCTCCCAACCAACCACTCCCCCGTCCACCTAGTTCAACAAAAAAAACTGAAGAACTGGGGCACACCAAAACGTGGAGAGCTGGTCTATCCAAGTAAGCGTCTATCCAGCCGCTGCTGGCTGAGCTCAGTTCTCTGCAGTTCCTTGGCCTGCCGCTTCAAGCTCCGCTGCCGTGCCAGGAACATCTGCCAAACGCTGGCACTGCTCCGTCTGGCCCCCGGCGGGCTCATCGCACCTCGGAGCTGTCCGCTTCAGCACCACAGCCCCACCCAGCGCTCCCGAGGACCCTGCTCTGATTCTCCTCGGTGCTCTCCAATCCCCACAGGCACACACCACACTTTTTTTTTTTTTTNACTTTTTTTTTTTTTTTTTTTTTTTTTTTTTTTTTTTTTTTTTTTTGAGAAGGGTGGTTAATTTTCAGGGATGGGCAGCCACCCGAGTTCAAAAGTTGGGTTTCTAGTATACAAAGGCGGAGAATCACTCATATATAAGAAAAATAATCCCTTGTGTAACTTTGAAAAGCTCGGTTTAAAAGAAAAGTCATTGTGTAATTATATACCATATTGAATAACAGACTCCCAAACTTAAGGACAGGGACAGACTTATAAGCATTTTCTTTGGTAGAGGCTAACTTCCACAATATTCGAAGTTCCTTTCCCAATTTTCTATTTTAAATGTTGTATATTTTGAAAAAAAATCACAATTTTTGAAGACATGAGCTTTCACCATACCAGACAATTTCTGTCTACAACACAGGTTTCTTATGATAAGACAGTCATTCATACAATATAACCTACACTTTCATTTCATCAGAAGAGTTATATCTAGACATGACCTGAAGCTAAGCATCTATAAATCGAATTCACAATGGCATGTTACATAAACTAACTGTCTACAAACAAATTACAGGGAATTTCATCTTACATGCTATTTGTTGAATAGTGAAAAGTTGTGCAATTTGATACTCTGATGGAGTTGCTTTGCTTTTAGAACAAATTCCCTTGCCCTATCATTACGGTATGACTAATATAACTTACAGAACTACTTAACAAAGATAATAATAGATCAGCTCTTCCCCCATGTTCACACAGAACAAAAGCACATCACTAGCATTAAAGTTAACCGATAACTAAACTGAGCTTTGATCAAGTAGTCATGGGTTGTTTTTGCACACCAACTTTCACATTATTAATCTGGGCTACTCAGAGACCTGGCACAAACCATATGGTACCTGATATGGGACAGTATGATACTCTCACATGAGCAGCAGTGCAGAAAACAGACCTAAGCAAGGGCACAGAGATAGGAGAACATAACAGACAGCAAAATGAAAACGGACTGGCTCTTCAGCATGAAGGAAAAGTTCACAGTTTGTCATTTTCTACCAAAGCCCAGTTCAGTGCCAGTGACAGAAACTTGTTATGTTCTGCAAGAAGCTGTTGACTACTAAGTTCTCAATTTTTTTTTCCTGTGGCAATATGATCAAATTTTTCTATACTAAAATACTACCCAATAATTGCTGGTTGTGGTATTGTTTATTTTTTCTTATAATAGGTGCTGTATCAGTTCAAGAACTACAGGGTAAAGTAAAAATGCTTGGTAAGTCAATTTTAAATTCATGGGCGCATACTGTGTTAGTAACAGTTCACAGGTCTGACTATGCTAATAAAGTAATTAAAACACAAAAGAAATACAGGTTGATGTACAAATCTATCACAGGCTGGCAACCTGCATGAACTGTTTAACTAATTAACTATACAAATCTATGTTGCCCTGAAGTTTTAAAACATTAATTAGAATTTTTAGTACTCCTTTGTAAATGCAAGATGTTCCATAACAGAACCCACGAAAACAAGCTTTTTCATTTTGCCCTTTCCTTTAAAACTGTTGCCCACATTCTCCTTCTTGCCCCCTTTTCAGAGATGTCTGCTGATGGACTCACTTCAGAGCAAACTATGTCAACAAGAAACACCCCATCCTCCAAGTCAAACCTGCAAACCAATCCCCTCCACCCTCCTCCCATTTAAAATACCCTTCACACAGAATCTCAGAATATTCTGAGTTGGAAGGGACCCACAAGGATCAGAGTCCAACTCTTAAGTGAACGGCCCATCAAACTCACAGCCCTGGTGTTATTAACACCATGCTCTAGCCAGCTGAGCTAATCTCAGGGTCAAACCCTCTCAGAAAAACAACAAGCAAAAATCAAATGTTCCATTAGGCTCATTTTCCCTGAAACCAGGATCACAAAACCAGAGCTGCACACAAAGCCACTGCAGAGATACCTGACAGAGGTATGCAAAGGTATGTTGGTACCTCCCATTTAAAGCTTCATTTTCCATGGTAGGTGACCCTTTCCAAAACTCTTAAGTCTTTGATTTACACAGAGATTGGAACACAAGGCTACATGAATCAGGTACTGGAACTGCAACCCGAAATCCGTCACAAAGGAGAAATATTTTGCATGCTTTAGTATGCAAAAGCATCTGCATCATTAAATTGTTAAATTAAATTCAACAAATTAAATTTGTTAAAAAGCCATGGTACTTGGACCTAGGACTAAGTTATTCAGTGGAAGTCTCTAGTGAAGACCTGGCTGCTAAATCAGTTGGGAAGAGTAAAAAACATTTTTAAATTTTATGTGTCCAACAGCACACTGCACTGATAGCTCCCTTATCCATACCTTTCTAAGGTAAACTAAGTAGAAGTCTCGTATTTACATCTCTTTTATAAAACTTAAGTGATGATGTTTTTATTTTATGTGGTCTAGAGCTGCTATACACTCTAGATTCAGTTCCCTTTCATCTCACCAGTACACCACCATTTGGCTGTTTTTGTACAATGTAAGTCAAACCTGTTATATTTGTTGGAGCAGAGTTCCAGTAATGCAGTAATTTCTCTCTGTTCTATTGTTTCATCATTTTCCAGTGTAAGACTTCTCTATAAAATATATGAATAAATAAATTTTGCAACTCTGTGTACCTATATTTAAATCTACATTTCCTTCTGTCACAGATGACTTTCTACATTCATGTAGTCTTTTATATTAAATCTGCCCATAACCAAATATTATACTTCCAAATTTCATAACATTTGCTTACCTCCCTCTCAATACCAAGCCTCTAGACTGCAATATATTGATATTTAAATAGGTGCAGCTGTCCTTTTACTTTCATAACATCTAAATGTCATAATTTACGGTGAATATTATGCATGAGCTATCTAAAGTTTTCAGGTTTGAACATAAAAGCCAAAGGAGTGAATATGAATAAAGTGAAGCCACACAAGTAATTCAGACAAACCAGCAAACTGCTCAGTACCTAGCTGTTCACTTAAACATTTTCATCACCTGTTATCAAAAGTTCTTTAAATGCATTTCTGTATTTATATTTGAATCAGTTAAAAAAAAATCTCCATATTTTACACAGCTTTCAACTTCCTACTTTTTCCTCATTTACTCTAACAGGAACTGACATCTAATTACAACTTCCTAGATGTTTCTTAAAAAGAAAAGTTTGATTAGCAGAACACTTTAGAGAAAAATGTTTGCTATTTAATCACTGCCTTCAAAATACCTATGTTATTGAAATACCCTATTTTCACTTTTGAATCTCTAGAAATTATATTCAGGCTCTTAACAGAAAACTCTGTATAATATCAAGTCATGAAACAAGAGTAATATACACAATATCACTTAAATAGTATGTAACTGATTTCACAAAAGAAAGTAATAGCCATTTGTCAGCTATTTAACATACAAAGCTTCATGAAAAAATCATACAATAAGAAAAAGTGATATAGATTTATCACTAATTATTATACTGCCTCAAGACTGCAGCAAACTTTGCTTGCAATGATTCTATGAGTTTTGACATCTGACCACCCTTAAACCAATTTTTGGCCTAATCTGGCTTCCATTTATTTTACTTTGCTTTTACTTCTCTCATAAGACTAGGAAAAGGCAATGGAAGAGTGAGGGAATAAAAAGCAGTAAACATGATATCTGTTACTTTTAAAAAAGATTATGTTGTGAACTGAAAGGGGACAGAGATAGATAGTCAGCATTTTTTCAATATGAAATAATCCAACTTTATTACATGTGGCCATCTCATGAAAAAGAAAAAAGAGCACAAGAAAACACAAAATAGTCTCAGATAAGAATAGTTTAGAGGATCACAAATACAAGAATTAAACCCACTTCACATGCACCAGAGTGATTCATCTGACCTGAAATTCAATGTTACTGAATTCAGAGTAAAGATTTCAGCACATTTTTCCTGTATGTTTTCTCTTCTTAAAAGATACAGTACACCAAATATGCTCAAGCTGAAAACTGGCAACCATTCATAAACCCATTTCTAATTTTTATTTCAATAATACCAATAAACAGAAGTAAATCCCTCTACTGGTACAGTAGGTCTAGTCCCAGTTTCATACAAGTTTCTCAGTTTTTCAAACTTATGTCAAACATTTCCATGCTATAGGAACCACTCCTTCCAGCTGAAAAGCATTTCAGTGAAAAGTTTGATAGCTTTATATAACTTGAAATGAAGAAAATTATGGAAATTTTTATAGTGTTATAGGAATTAATATTACTTTCAGCCAGCAGTAGAATCTAAGTTAAGGCAGTTAACCTAAGAAAGAGCAACAGAAGTTACAAATATTCCCTGTTTACTGGAATTATTATTTTTTTTCTAATAACCAAGAAGCAGATAAGCTTTATAAAACATTAACATATTTAAAAGTGTATCAACAATACTCATTATGATCTTCACCAAAAATGCTACAGTATTAGCATATTGAGCAAGCACAGCCTTAATAGCTATTATCTCAATAGAAAAAGCCTTTTTCACTTGTCAGGTAGCTCATAAAACCAACTTGCAGACTTCCCACAAGTTAACAGAAACTGTTAGCCTACAGAAAAATGGTCGTGCTATTTTGCAGTTCTTGTTTCAGAAACTTTCATCCAAGGTCTAGATTTCATCAACATAGAATAGTCAGAACTATACTCACTTTACAATTTCTCTTAAATTGCATTACAGACCAAGAGGCAGTTCATCAAAGGACATTGCAAGTAAATCAGCAGATATGAGAGGGCAAGATAGATGTGTGCAGCATTAATCTTTCTAAACCCTGAAATATCAAGTTAAAAATCTTACAAAAATGATTTTGCTGCTGCAGTGCTCTACTAATATTCTGCTCACTCACCCAGGGGCTTCTCACAACAGTAGGTCAGAAATCTGCCCCTCTGAGGTCCCAGCTGAGACAAAGATTTTAAGTAAAACATTACAAGTGGTACAATTCTCTCTTCAGCTGTCTGTCAATCTACTCAGAACAAAACTCACAGTA
Organism: Scytalopus superciliaris; assembly: GCA_013400415.1. Lineage (NCBI taxonomy): Eukaryota > Metazoa > Chordata > Aves > Passeriformes > Rhinocryptidae > Scytalopus > Scytalopus superciliaris. The sequence goes on from VXBX01008045.1 coordinate 681,121, forward strand.
CACACCAGCAACTGATGTTTCGACAGAAACAGAAAACTCATCCCCCAAACAGCAAAGACAAAGCTCTTTATGCTTAAAGCTCTAAGAGATGTCCTGAAATTTGAAAGAAAAACTATTGCCCAGTTCCATATTCTTATCACAGATGGATTTTACCTAAGGAATTGTTAAAAGTAATTTCAGGAACTTGAGGCATTCACTTTTTGTGTTGCATTCAAGAAGCAATGACGGCAGAAGCCATTAAGTGATTGCAGTTTTCTTAATTTAACTATATATAAATGATGCAAACTTGGATCAACTATTCTAAAGCATTTTTCTCACATTCCTTTCAAAAAAGTCACATTTCTCTGTATGCCTATTTTATACTAACATGTGAAGCTGCCTATCTCAATAAAATTCCAGGATCAAAACCTAATAAGCTGCATCCCAAATGGTCAAACTTAATAAAAAGAAAATGCAAGGAAGAGTCGGGAAAAAAAGAAATTTGCAGTATTTCAGGACTATATTCAAAATACTATATTAATAAGGGCTAATAAACAACTCAGTCTCTTCTCTTTGACATGAATTTCAGTATTCATGCCAAGTGAAACAAAAGCTGTTTATAAATGTTTACTCCCACTAACAATCAAACAGTACTTGAAGGCAAGCAGTCCACTAGGTCTGGTCTCCTTTCTTTTTCTTCCCTTTACTTTCTGTATACACCACACTGCATTATAAATTTCAAGTTGAAACAAAATCAGTTTGGCCTTACCTCTGTCACTGAAGTCATCCACAAGAATGATTTCTGCTATCAGGCTGTTTGGAGTGCGGTTGATAATACTGTGTATTGTTCGCAAGAGTGAAGTCCAGCCTTCATTATGGAATGGGATAATTATGCTAGTATTTGGTAGTGTTTCCAAGTACACCTTGTGCTTACAGCTGGAGAGGCAAGAAAATAATTGTATAAGCATAATGAAAATCTGAGTTGGCATATACTATCATCTATTTGGGCCGTTCAACCATCATGGTTTTGAGTATAAAAATTCAACAGTGCAATCAAACATGTGACAGTAACTAGTTAATTTAAAATATTTATATTGCTTACAACACAGAATAAATTGGAACAATGACAAAACTTAAGTGGCATAAACAAAAAAATTAATTGTCTGGAATACTTTTCCTTTGCTGGAAACATTTTCCTGCAAAATGACAGAGCACATATCTTCTATGACATCATTTCCAGAAGACAAATCCTCTTACCAGAGAGAATTCCAAAACATAATATGAAGCAAAACAAAAATCTTAAATGATCCTTTTTTTGTCCATAGCAAACAAAGATTGTAAAAACAGTCTACTATGCCAGGAAAAAAACTTTAGAAAATAATTCAATATTATCCTGGGTGATAAGTGCTTTCAATATGAAAAACAACAACATCCACAATACAACTCCAACTTCACATCTAGATATCCAAAATGATTGTTGCTATTAAATACAGAGATAAAACACAATTCTGAAAACACAGACTCATAAACAAGGAAATGTAAACAATTTTTTTATTTTTCAAAGGAAGGCACTGCATATTCAACATCTTACTTGTGATTTAGTTTCTCCTAGTCTCTGAAAGTATTTTATGACTAAATTTTAAATTACTGCAATTGATAGGATCTCATCTTTCATGTTTTGTTGACAAAAGGAAAAAAGGGGCACATTTCCTCTGTTGTTAACAAAGCGTGGCATTTTCACCTCTTGGGAACAAAGTAACTGCAAAATTTCTCATTCTCAAAAAACAAGTAAGTCACACCCTGATTAAGGTATCCCTACAAGCAGGAATATGTCAGTTTTGCAATAAACAAGCAAAATAATATGACATTAAAAAAAAAAAAAAAGAAAAAAAAAAAAAAAAAAGAAAAAGGAAAAAGGNAAAAAAAAAAAAAAAAAAAAAAAAAAGGAAAAAAGTTTAGACCTGTAACTTCTAGGTTTAAAAAAGTGGAGATATCTTTGCTCCTTGTCAGAAAGAATAACTTCTGCTGCAGGTTATAAATTTGATTTACATATACTTGCAGGTTACTTTACATTTCCTCTTTTTATATGTCACTTAGAAATCAATATTTACCAATTTATTGTACACCTACCACACTGATAAAATGTTCCAAAGATATAATAAAAACTCATAGCTACTACAGTTGTATTTGCAAAATATTAATGGTTATGTAGCTGTGAATAAACTACCTAGGTTTTATATGCTTTCCTAAAAAAAAAATATTTAAATTTCTAATTCAGACTTTTCTTCCTAAAAATATTATGACAATTTAATGACAAGCCATTTTCAGAAATAACTTTCGAAACTTTTTAATAAGCAACTTGTTGGTAGAACATATATGCACACTGGAAAAAGGACTGCTGCTTTGCAAAAATGTAAAGTTCTAGAGAAAACTGTGCTCATTACCTAGTGACAGAAAAGTCTAGGTATATATTGAATATGTACATTGAATATGTATTTTTTTTTTCCTGAGAAAAAGAAAATCCACTGTAGCAATAGAATTTAGTACAAATTATTTTTCTTATCTGTAGGAACAATAAATGAAGCCAATTTTTAATATACAGTGCTTTCAGTTGGCAAGTTAAGAAAACCACCTATAAAAACCAACACTACTGTTGCCAGCTGTTTGCCAAGAGTGATGCTTCCTAGACTAGAACAAATGCAACCACCATGTGTACATGACACTCTCACACTATTCTTGAAAGTAAAAGTTTTTGCTTCAGCGTTTTCAAATCCCAGTAAACATGATTTTAAAACTAGGAAGTTTTCATCTTCATAAAAGCCAAAGCCAAAAAACCAAACCCACACAAAACCAAGCAAAAGAACCCCATGTAAGTCAGGCTACAATTTCAAAAGGGCAAGAGGAAAAAAAAAACACACACAACACCCAAACACATCAAAATGTTGGGGTTGGGTGGTTTTTTGTTTGTTTTTGTTTTAAATTTCACCTTTCTAACAAAGTACCTTTTGAAAGCAACTGTACTGAAATCCGTGTATTTGCATGGTCAATATTCTAAACTTATGTGTATACAGGTGGGGAAGGTCATTGGATTTGGATGTTCTCATTGAGAGGTTCAGAGTAATTGCATATTCTAAGTAGGAGAAGCAACACTGATGGATTTAGTTTAAAAACTATTTCAATTCCTCCTGCTGAACAAATTGTTCTAAAAGAGAGCCATGCTTTAAGGACAGAAGAGGAAAGTATCCTACACTTTCTTAACATGTCTCCAACATTCAACTTTGACCTTTAATCCTCATTTATATTTACTTTTGATTGCCATTGCAAAGGTATCTAGCTATATGTGAATTGATTTCTAGTATGAGTCACAAACCACCAAAATGCCCTTTTCCTACTTTTCTCAAAAGAAGCTGGCCAAATTCTCAAATTCATAAAAAGGGAACCTTGAATTTCATCATCTTTTGTTGCTAAGACAGTCTTCTAGGTTTCACAGTAGTGGCTTACTTGCCTTTCTTCAGCAAATGGTTTTCTGCTCATTTTTAGCCCCTTGCTCTCTGACATGAGACTCTAAGTGTAACAGAAGATCACTATATTTTAAACTGTGTAACATGAAATCCATTTTATTTGAAGTCCTACTCAACATTATCTGTAGCACAGTATAGCTCTCTGTGCTGTGATGGGCTGCAGGACAGACCTGATGAATAGCTGTAACACTCAAGAATTGCAATAAAGATGCAGTCAGACCTCCACAGGTGAGACATTGGATTTACCAAGAGAATAGTCATATAGACATGCATCATTTGTTCAAAGTCCATCAGTGTGGTTTTTTATATTCTGCATTTCAGAAGTGGTGCCAAATACCTTGGCTGCAAGAAGACTACCTGGAAGTACAGATATTGCTTCTTGTTTTAAAAGTGAGTTTCATATTTCCTGAAAAATGCAATCTTAGCAAAATTTACTAAAAAAGGATTGAGCAAGGTTTACTGTAGAAAGGAAAAATGCTATGTATAAAAGATTACTATAACCTCAAATACATTAGGTAAAACATTTTTTAATTATGGTATACATGTAAAGTGAAACTGAACAGTCTTCCAATAGAAAGATTTAAAATACTACTGAGTGAAACAATACTTTTTTCCAAATATTTTTTTCCAGATGCCTCACAATTGCAATGGAAAGTTTTGTAAACCTGTACCACTTTAGGAAATTTGCACATCACCTGTCAGCCTCTGCCTAAAGACACTGCAACTTACTCGTGCACTTTACGTGATTGTAGGTGCTACATGGACAGCCAGTATTACTCAGGCAGTTTGAATGGCAGAATAAAGTGTCCAAAGAACACATTGACTTTAATTGAGGCTTGGAATACTGAGAAATCCATATAGGCCTGGAAATAAATCCTAAAATCAATACTCAGAAAAGGCTAGTAGATTTAAGACAGACAGAGGCAGTTCTACCACTTTCAGTGAAGTAAGGGTTTGCTCCAAGATCTAACACAGCATAGAAAAGACTGCAGCACAGCTGATGTCAACCAACATTATACTCTCCTTCTCTATATCAAATCTTAGGGCAACTGGTAAAGGCAAATGTATTACTGTAGAGCTTTAGTATCACATCATATTCTGGTTAAGGAATTAAAAAAAAAAAGCAGTGGGGAATTGAAAAAATAAATAATTTTTAATACTAAGGTATTATTTGTTATTTTTAGCTTGTTTCCATGAGGGCTAATTTTCCCCCCTAGTGGTATTTTTATCTGGATTAACTTTTAAAATACCATGAGGAGGCTGCAGTAACAAGACTGATTTAAAAGGTAAATAAAGATGGGTCATTTGACTCTGATAACTTGATCTGTATATGTTGTAAAATGTCCTGTTTGAATGAAATATATATTAGCATAAACACACAAAATTTCAGAAGAAAACCTTGCCATGTAATTAATTTTATAATTTTACCTATGGGATTGAGGGCAGAAAACTAAATCAGTCTACCTGAAATTAGTATACCAAACTGATTTTTCACTTCAGCTTTGATCACAATAATTTTCATAAAAGTGTTCTCAGCAATCAGTCCTGGCTACGTATGTACACACATCATTCCCATACTGATAAGAGGATAAATATTTAAGGATTCTAGGAGCACAGTATTTGACTAGTCTTACACTGTTTTCATTATATTTTTCCTCACTTTCATCCTTTCCTCCATACTTGTGTTTCTTCAAACAACCAAATAGTTCAGTAGGATTTTTATGATTAATTTTTGAGTTACCACTTACTCACTTTGCTCTGAAACCTCATGCTACACCTCTTCCTCGGCTTCCCTTGCTCAGTTACAAGACTAATCCAGGCTTCTCATTAATGGCTGGTAAGTGATCATTTACAGAACTGGAGGCTTAATTGCTCAAAGTTTGATGCTGTCTTTGCAAGAGCATTCTGAAAGATCCTGATCAGTCAGCCCAAATACATGCCATATCTCTGCAGTGTCATCAGCACCAAGTGCAGTGCAACAGCAAGCATCTGCACATCCTGTGGTACATCCTAGTTGAATAGACCCATGCCTTCAGTCTTCTCCAGAGAGTGCCTTTCAGATTATTCCTAGCTTCACAGATGGCCAGACAAGGCTGGTGAATTCAACAGCTTACCCATTTAACAGCCAGGGCTGGAATTCAGCAATATATGGCAATATTACCTCTCTTGTTCTTTTGCCATGCAGTCTCATCACATGCAAGTAATATTCCAGGTTTTAAGAGCTTTAAAAGACAGTGGCTTTCAGTGCCTACTACTGATCATCTTCAGTTCATCTCACAGAATCCCTTACCAATACTTTCTTGGAGACAGGGGCCCCATCTTATTTCTGACCTCCACAGTGGCACATTTGATCTTTGTTATGGTTTCTAGTTACTATGTAATTGCAGGAGTGTTTCTATCAAACATGCACACTGTACTGACATGCCTATTCTCTTTCCTCCCAATGGTCTGAAGATACAACTAAGAAACAATAAACATAACTAATAAACAAGTTATTCCTAAGGATATCTCCTCCACCCCTAAATACACACACATACACACACAGTAACTGCTTGCACTCAGTCAGAGAAGATCACACAGAACAAGGGGAAAAAGGTAGCTTACTATTGGCAAGCTAGCCTCCATATGGCAAGCTAGCCATGAAACCAAAATAATTTACTTCTGCAGTATAATCCTACTGCATGCTGGTAGTATAAAGGCAAACTGAGAAGTGGATGTCCATTGTGGTCTCTAGGTGAACCTTTTTTTTTTTCTAAATTTAAACAAAGCTTGTAGTTTAAATTTTTGTATTTTTAAACCATACACTCACCCTAGACACTTAAAAATGCAGAGTTCAGTTAAATAACTGCTAGTATTTTGGTTGTACTTTTCAAAACAAATAAATGGCTGTCATCAAAAGATGATTTTAAGCTCTTGGAAAGCAGGGTCACTTATTTCTAGAATGCAATATCCAAGTGCCTGAATCAACAAGTTAGGAGGGGATAAGGGGATGAAGAACAACAGTATATATCTAGGCCTCATGGCAGGAATACTATTCAAGGGGTTTGAAGAACATGACAACTGAAACTAGAAAAAGGTTCCTCCTCAGCAGAAGCATTTTCTTGCACAACCTTAATAGAATACTAGAGATTTGCCTTAACAATGTACAGCAGATCCTTTCTTATACATATGACTTTTCTTGCATTTAAATGTAACATATTTTAGTGCAACACACCAGCACTTAATTCATGGAACAATGCTGAATTCAGCATTGTTCAGTAGGTAAGGTTATAAAAATAATGATTTCTTAGCATAAACAATAAATTACTTCAAGCTTATTTATTAAAGTCATAAATATCAGAACAATTTCTGTGTTAAATCCGAAATGTCTTGGTAGATACACCTAGAAAGAAAATAATCATGATAAGCAACTGTCATCCTACTAGTTAAGCAGCTCACACCAAAGTTATTATATTACCATTCAGAACAATGGGAATTTAGAAAAGCAGAACACGCAAGGGGAGTTACACATTGCCCCTGCACAAATGCTCAGAATTATGAAATAACATGAGCAATATGGACTTAGAAAAAAAAAAAAAAAATCCAGAAATGCCAATGCTTGTATATCTGTGAAAATTTGGCACCAAATGATGAATTTTCTGGTGAACCACATACAACGACATCTTCAAGACTATAATGAACCAGAAATTATGAACTTTGTATTATGCTTTCAAATGTTGCTACTCTTGATCTAGCTTGTCTTTATTTCCATGGTATTTTAGAACTTAGTATCTGATATTTCTTACCAAAGAATAAGACTACATCATTAATCTATCCCTCAGAGACTTTCAGATGAGGTTTTTTAAAAACAAAGGACATCTATCAGTCCATGAACTGTTTCCATGTAAGTTTTCAAAGTAGTAGGTACACCTTCACTATCTCTGTCCAAAGAATCTCCTTCATCTCTATCTTTCATTATTAGATACATTACTAAGCACTAATAATAAATATGACTCGAGTATGTAATTTATTACTGTTTTGAAAAACTGAAGTCAGAAAGCTGCACAATACTGCTTATTATGCATACCTGTCACAGAGTCACCAGGAAATGGCTACTTAGGAAACCAAAGGTTTTTAAAAAAGGTAAGATAGAATTTATTTGTAAATAAATTCTGTAGTAAAAGATGTTAAATGTACATAACTGACCAAGTGGAACTTTCTCCCAGCTTTGTATCTGGCATGCTGCTTCCACAATTTGTTACTGGAGCTGGGCACTTGACTCAAGGAGTTCAAAGTTTATTTATAAAAATGATACACTGTCATACTGTAACTTGCTTTAAAACACTTAATATTGACTTAAATATTATTTTGAGATACAGAATTCTTCTACTGAGTTAAAACAAGAATCAAAACTGAGTTTCTGAACAATTTTTGAGTTGGCTTCAAAGTTGCAGGGAGACTTTTAGAAGGTTAAGTTAATAGCAAGAGGTTCCTGCATTCCTGAAATATTAACCTGCCTGAGGAAGAAAAAAATTGTCACAGAAACACTATGAAGCTATCTGCAGCAGGCACTAATAAAATACAACTTGAAGAGGACTACTCATAAAAGAGAAGTTGTGAAAAGGAGTTACAACTACACTTCTTTCTTATTTGTTACTAACAGTCCTAAGACTATTATGATTTAATATTGTAGGTTAGCTTACTCTACTGGGCAGATATAACAAAACAGCATCCTTTTACTTCAAGGTATAGGGATAGTTATGTTTAATTCCCTGAGGGATAGTTATGTTTAATTCCCTGATGAGTTTGTATGGGAGGAAAAAATGTCCTAAAACATCACACCAGCTTAAGAAAATATGCAGAACTTTCAAACTCTCCATCTTTACAGTTTCTCTTTTAAGAAAAGCATGCAGAAATCTACTGCCTCTGTAGAAGACAAAATTAAAGAAAATAGGATTCTAAAATCATAGAAAGGAGAGCAGGGTTGGCTCCATTTCCAGCACTTGACAGCAAAAGCTGCAATAAAAACAGCAATTTGCTTGACCCTGTGGATATATCAACAATATGTTATGTACATTAAGGGATACCAGTAGAAATGCTGTAGTCAGTTACCAGGCTCTGTGCCTTCTAGACACATCAGCAACCTTGTAATCTGCCCTTTCTCACAGATAACAACATAGGAAGAGTTAAGTGTCCCACAGACAGCCCTTTGCTGCATTTAGGAAGCAAGGTAGCAGCAATTTCTGGATCATAAAAGTAGCTTCTGATTTTGTCCTCTTATAGAAGTGCCAGAGAAAGTTAAAGCAAAACAGAAAGAGATTTTTCAGCCTTTTTTTCCCCCCACGGGCTTTGTCAGCTCACACTCTCTTAGCTGAACTGCTTTTTTAGATCTGACCTTTTCTTTCCCTTTATTAAAAGAAACTACAGCACCACTGAGCTCCCAGCTACTGACAAGACTTCTATAAGATACCAGGACAAAACATTTTCCAGTGAAGATTTACATAGTAATTGTCTTAGCATGTCGAAGTATTCAATTTACAGCAACAAGCTTCAGTCACACTGTGTTTCTGTTCCAATCTAGGCTTGTCAGCTGGGCCTGATTAAGTAGTGATAACTAGTAATTTCTGCTGCCATTTGACAAGGCTGTAAAATTAGCTTGGGTGTGAGCTGACAGCAGGGAAAAGAATCTTTATTTTCACAGTGTCTCACAGCCAGGAAACAAGCAGGCATTACTGGGTATGGGCCTCAATGTCACAACACTTTACTAGAACAAATAAACCTTCTCCAAAACATTAGTGCTATTTTCATGAAAAAAAAATTGTACAGAAGAAATTGTTTGTACTATTGCTTTAAATGCACAATCATCATGTCTTGGAAACTAAAGAGGCAAAGCCTTACGCTCCTTATGTGGGCTTCCCTCAGCACAGACTTCATCAGAACTGATGGAGATAAATTAGGCTACTTGTTACTTTATGTCAACGTGTAACATTTTGGCCTGACATGTACGATGTCTTCAGCAGCACTGAATGTGTTTGAAGAAATCACAAAGTGAGTTTGCCTCACTTTGCCTTACAAATGAAAAGGTTCCTCTAACCAAGGGCAGAGTCAGAGTCAGATAAACCATATTGACACAAAGCACATTTATGTTTGCAAAGTTTACTTTTATGACACAGTGAGTTATAAAATCATCATCACTTATGGAAAGATCTTATTAAAATGACCCTAAAAATCATTAACATGCTTTAAGAAATTAATCTACTCACCCATATGTATTAAATATAGGAGGCTTCAGAAAAAAAAATACATATTGTCATTTCATACCCTCTCAAAATTCCTCACAAGCAAGCTGACATCAGCAGGCATCTTAGTACTTTAATTACATTTTACCTTAAACCTTGCACTTTTTTACCTATGAATTCCAAAGTACAGCCAGCAGACCAATTTATCTACTATATACACATACAAACACCCCCAAACAACTTTTTTTTTTTTTTTTTGCAAGATAAGATCACAGCAATATCAATGTACTCAAAATTCACTCATTTAAACCTAGCATATTTAGCTGTCTCTCAAAAGTAAGACAGACCTTTACACGATATATAAAAAGCCTCTATTGTGAGTCTAGGGTCATTTTCCTGGTAGTTCCTACTTCAGGAACAAGCCAGCCTTTGACATTCAACTACCCATTAACTTCTGTTTCAGAAATCCTAACTATCCTTTAACCACTTGCCCTCATATTCCAAAGATATCCTATAGGCTTCTAGGAACCCTCTAGCTTATCAGACTCTCCTCCCAGTTTTGTGCCAGTACTCAGATACCTCCTCCAATTGCTGTGTTTGTTTGAAGACCATTGAGAGTGACCTCAAATAGATGTCAGTTCCTTCAGCATTCATGGGTACATCCCATCAGGGTGCATAGACTTACTATGTCTAGTTTGCTTACACATAAAATACTTAATTCTCAAAGACAGTCTTTCTGTGATCTAGGTACATCTCTTCTCCGCTGCATGGCAATATGTGGTCAGCCTTACACCTCTCTCTCAACAACATTTCTTGTATACAATAAAAGAGATAAAATAATGGGCAAGATATTACTAGGTCTGTAACACCAAAATCACTCCTGGTAAACGTGGGAGCAAATGCTGTGGAAGGGCAGCTGTTGGGTCTCGTGGACCACATGTGCCAACAAGATCAGTAAGTTCTCATACCTACGACCACATCTTGTGGCCAGCAAAATTGGACCTCGGTAAGGTTATTCATAATGAAATCAGGCAAAATAGAAGCTGCTTCTCCATTCCAACATAGTGGCACATTTGCTCTCTTTGTTACATGAGGTGTAACAGCCAATTGTGTTGTTACTGAAAAGGTATTTCTGTCATTTGCTTTTTTTGGTTCATATCAGAGTTGGAATTTCACTTAAGAAGTATCCAGTCTACACAAATTCACATCAGAAACATACCTAACTGTATGAAAAAAAAATATTTGAAAGGAATTAAGAAGGGAATTATGAGAAAAAGTTAGAATGAGGCTTTTCATGAAAAAACGTGAATGTGAAATTAACAACATATATCATCACTTTCACCTATGAACTCCAAAGACACAAAACACCCCACTTTTCTCACAGATCTTAGCAAAGATAGATATACTTTTCAGTTTTACTACTGTATTATTTGACAGTTAAAAGTTCAAACTTCAATCATTGCCAAATGCTAATAGACTTGGCTATCCCAGATGTACAGAACTGGCTGGAGGAGAAATATGTTTTAGAATGCCTGTCCCCATTAAGTTTAGATTTCACAGTTGTTTTTACAGCAGCTTGCTATTTTCTCAGCAGTATGGAAGGCTTTACTGGATTCTAAGTAAATTGCAAGGCATTCCCCAACTACTACAAGCAGATTATTTCTTTTATCAAATAATTTTCAGTAAACAGAAACAGACCCATCAGGCTTGGACTCTCCTCACTGGACTATTTAACAACACAGCTTCTTTCTCAACACAAGGATGGAAGGGGAATCATCAATCTTCAGCCACGTTTTAGCTGTTGTTGTCATAAAAAAAAAGATACAAAAGCACCCAGAAAGCACTTGGGAGTTACTCCATGTTATTTGTTACTATCAATGCATACCCTGCAAAGGAACTGACAGCAGGCATGACAGAGATAGAAAACCATAGGAGTTTTTGAGTATAAACTATTCCTGATCCTGTTTTGAGGCACTGCACTTTAAATGGGATGCCCTGAAGCAACTGCAGAGAACAATTTGACAATGTTTAGAAATGGGGGACATTTCCTGTCATGTTTTGGACCACATGACTCCTCAGTTTTACTATATTATATGTATCAGTAAAACACTTCAAAAAGCAGACACAGTAATAACTTCCAGCTTTTTCACTACCCAATAAAAGCACAACTGGAGTTTAAGCAGCTGTTCTGTGGCCACAAAAGGTAAAGGTAATACTAGCAATCAGCGGTACGAGGCAATGCAGCATGTCTGAAGACATTTCTGATTTCCCAAAGTGAATGAGAACTAGAAAGAAACCTTCTAGTATCTTTGTTTCTTCCAACATATAAAATTCAACAGATTGATCCAAACAACTAATTCCATGAGCCTTATTAAATATTATGACGTTCAGCACACTTAAATTAGATTAAATTATTTTTCTTTTAGTGAAGCAGGACACCCTAAGCCAGTTCTCAAGATCATAGAATGCTGAGGGAATTACCTGGAATTTATTTTGGAGTAGATTTGAAGACTAGCAGATTAAAGATTAATTTTTAAATTTTATTTTTAGGGGCAATATACATAGCTTGGACTGTGACAACTGCATTGTATTTATTAAAAAAAAAAGTAACAAATACAATGCAATAACTACTTTTTTAGAGGATTCAGATATGAACTACTGCTCAACTGTGAAACTAAATCCCTTTTCCCATGTGAGTCTTAATACTAGCGTTTTTGCAAAGTTTACTAAAACACAGTGATAAACAGTAACTCCAGCTCTGCTAACTCTGCAACTACTCTAAAGACACACAAAAATACAGTCAATCAACAAACATGCTCCCCTGAGAAACACCACTGCATATTCATTTTAGCCTCTTTTTAAAATACAACAGAGAGCAACCACACTGCATTCAAATATTTGGAGATAACCATTCAGGCATTCTCTCAGCTTCTGCTACTAAAAAGAAGAGTTTCAGTCATGCAGAATCCATAGAGTAGAATTTGGTTTTATTATTAAAAAGAAACAAAATCTCATTAGTGTTCAGGACACAGATGATCTCACAGCCCTTAGCTAAACACTCATATTTCTTTGAATATGAAAATGCATTTCTTCTGAGGGCTGTGAAAAATTCAGCGTGTTAAGAAAAATGAGGATAGTTGGGACTTCCAAAAAGGAATACTGCTGGGAGTGACAGTGAAAGGCCAGCACTTCACTCAGCAGCAGCAAGACCAGCAGACAGTGCTTGGAAACACTGACTTCAGCCCTAAAAATCAGGTATCACAAGAATCGCCTTTGGCATCCTTAACGTACAGTAAGAATTATAAGATTTTTTAGTACAAAATGAATCTATGTAAAAGGAAAACCTTAAGGATAAGATTTCTCGTGATAGATTACTCAGGCAAGCTAAGAAGGATTTGCACGTGTGATCTGTAACTACACAAGTCATATAGAATCATAGAATATCATGAGTTGGAAGAGACCCATCAGGATCATTGAGTCCATCTCCTGCACAGGACAACCCCAAGAATTATGGTGTTTGCATGAGAGAATTGTCCAAACGTATCCAGCATATGGCTATCTGCAATTATTCTACAAATTCTAGATAACAGGAGTCCTGTTGCAAAAGTTAAGCTGTACAAACATACCAAGCTCAAAGATTTTAATTTGTAAAGGTAACAACTCTATTGGTATCAGGAACCAACTTGAAATCATCGATTCCAGAATGAAAGGCTAAAAAAAATGGATTCTCTAGTTTAAAAGGACTTAAGAGTTTGAAACAGGATAGATCACAAAATTTATATTCACTGTTCAGACTAGATGATTGCAATCATTCCCCCAAGCCTCATTAAAATCACATTTAGAATGCTATTCAAAATGTGAATCAGATTCAGTTTTGTTTGTTTGAACAAAACTGGTATCAAAGTCAGAATAGTTAATAATGTGGAGAAGATAAGAATTAATTGTAACTGATACATTCAATAGTTTGAATAAGTAGCATTTCTCTTTCTACAAAAGAAAATAATGTTGCCAATATTTCCCTAGAATTTGCAGGCTTGTTGTATTCCAGACTAAAGAAAGTGGCATGAGGCTGGTAAAAAGGAAAAAATGAAAACACTCTTCTTACATGTTTTGATTTTTTTTTTTTTTTTTTGCACATACTGGTACAGAATTTCTATCCCCTAAATATTAATTGTGTTGCTTTCACTTAATACTACCCAACGATCATAATGTTGCCTTCTACTTAGGTGATGAGAACTCTCATTTTCACTGAATCAGTCCTGAAACACAATGAACTGAGGTAATCCTGTCTAAGATTTTAATTTAGAGGTAGGGGGAAAAAAAAGTTTTGTTTGTCTGTTTAAACCTAATACTAGGGGTGACTGTGGGCAAGGAACAGAGAACTAGTTAATGTAGCTTGGCAAGAAGACCTGCTGTGTGAAGACTTTCAGACAAGAGCGGGAGAAAAACAAGACATTGAAGACCAGTCAGAAATAGAAAAAGTATTCTTTGAGCATAGCTATGAGAGACAGAAAAATAATCACAGGAGATATTAGAGGGATGCAATAGCAACATATTAAGGACACAGGAAAGCTGTTAAGTCAGCCTGAAAACAGAATTTCTCTAGCGATTTTTACTGCACACACATTTAGGGGGTATTAAAAGGGAAAGAAAAATCGATCATAACACATCCTGCTGAAGCGTTTTAAAAGAATCACAGAAAAAACTCAAGAATATTATAAAAAGAATTGAAGACTCAAATTTCTCAGAGCTCAATCATCTAAGCACTTGTTTAGTTCTACCCATCCCCCTGCCAGAAGATGGCAGATCCTGAGCCTAGTTTGCAAACAGACTCAGAATGAGAAAGTTTAATTGGATTAAAAAGAGCAAGTTTTGCTTATCTGTTATCTTTTCATACTCCCATAAAACCAAATGTTTGGAAGTGGTACTTGAAATTTCCTTAATCTGACTTCAAATCAAAATAGTTTTGAAGTTAGTTCAGATGAAATGTCAAAACTACTGTAGCTGCTCTTTGATTTAAATAAGTTTTGATTCAAGTTACAGGATTCATTACTCAGTTTTTTGTTTTATTTGAAGCTTCAGTTTGTGAATTTTCTCTACTAATGGCAATAAAATCATTAGATTCAGTTCTATAAGATATGTTGTAGACAGTATTTTCAGAACATTAGTCTTCAGCAGATGAGACCCTATGCAAATGGTATACACAAAATAGCGACAGAGGATCAAAGACTCCAAATCCATAGTAATAGCACCTCCCACAAATGTGCAGATGACAGCAGTTAAAAACCTCAAGGCAGTAAGAAGCTCTACCAAGCCAAAGCCCTTTATATGGTTCAGAAGCTGAACAAACTACAACTTGCCTGCTATACCTCACCTGATTTATCTACTGTATTGCTACTGAAAAAAGAGTACCCTTTCCTGGCATAGAAATTTTCCAATTAGTTTCTCTGAAAGCAACTTTGAGAGTCATAGTTTAACCCCAACCTCTAACGTGTCCCCTGTGCAAGGACGACATGCAAATTTGTGAAGCAAACGAACCTTACCCCAGCCAAAAGCAGCACAATCAGGTATGAAATACGTTACATTTCATACACACTTCTAAAGAGAGAATACATTTCAAAAAGTGAAGTGAAATTTGAGACTGGCCACATTTAACACACAGTAGCTAAGAGAGGGGCTTGTTTCTGTTAGTAGATCAGAAAACATTGTCAGACTTCTGTGTCTCTTGGAATACACTTGTTTCAAGGCATAACCATCAGAAGTATAGAGCTCAGCTTTGTCACCTTAATCAGCATACTGATCAGGAGGCAATTGTAGTGCAAGATATTTTTTTTTGTTTGCATTTAGATGGTAAGTGATACAGTCAATTAACTAATGGACCACTTATGTTATGAGTGTTTAACATAAGGAAGGTTAGAAGGAGATGAGAAAAAGTCAGTTCACTCAAGACACTACTTAAACATCCACCATATAAGATTTCACTGAATGCCATAGGAACCTAGCTGAATTGGAACACAGAAACAATACCAATACATTCCCAAGGGAGATTCTTAAGTGAAAGTCACAAAACAATTTGTGTGTGGGGGAAGGAGGGCAGAGAAAGGCTGGTGTAGCACTAATATGTCACTTCTGATGACACACCACTCAAACTGCTTCTGGGGACATGTGTGGAAACATCATTGACTTTGTGGACAGGAAAGAGTAACAAGTTGCCAAAAGACTAATTTACAAAAACACAAAGCGATGATAAACCTGGCAGCTTCCTTTTGCATTTAGTTATTGTCCTCTGCAGTTTTGCTAACAGAGGAGAATGCTTGATGAACATATTTATTATACTAGCAACAAAATTTACAACATATTTAATGCTGTACAGCTGTATGTTAGAACTTAAACTTCTTGGAAGTAATCTTTCTATAAATAATTTCAGGTAACTTGGCAAAGCATAAAGTAAAGAAAGTCTATAGAACATACAGCTCGTTATAAAAAGTGATTTCTTTTGACTTAATTCTATGCAAACAATACTAATATATACAAATTAAGAGTAACAGTTTTTTCTCAAAACAATTTAATTAGACAATTAATGTTTAAAATTAAATTAGAAATACCTCTAACAAAACATTAATTCCTTCACTGTGAATTATTTTTTTAAACTCTTAGTATGTAAACATTTATATATTTATATTAATATGCAAACATATATATATATATTCTTTGAAAAAGACAGTTCCACAATTGACAGAAAAAAGTGTTAGTCGCCATATTTTTCTCTCATTTCACTGAGAACTCTGAAGTTCTGTTCCCTGACAATTTTTAAATTAATTCACACACCAAAATTATTTTAAGTTAAGGAGTAGATACCTTAGCATGAAAAGTTGCATAATAAGGAGAATTGTATCTGAAAGAAAATGCAAACGTATTATGAAAACAATTAGTTTTGTCTTACTCATATATCTTTCCCCCATACACTAATTGCACAACATCTACTTAAAGAGGGTGAAAATGCCAGGTAATGAGACAAATCAGCCCTCTCTTTGGAGCTGAAAATTACTCTGGAGAAACAGAGACTGGACCCTCAAAAGACAGAAGTGTTCCTTTTCCTCTTACAGATAAGAAGCTTTACTTTTCATGTATAAAGGATGCAAAAATTACACAACATGAAAAGCAAGTTATGTTTGCTGAGAACTGTATGACCATTTTTATCTCAGCGGTTATTTTCCAGAATAATCTTTATCCTATTTCTCTGTGTTATATTAGTGCTATTAGGGAGCAATAGCATCATCCAATGCCTCCAAGTTCTGCAAGTGCATCATGCACATTCTGTCTTTATGTAATTCTATACTGCATAAATCAGCTGTAGTATCAGCACCTGACAAGCTGTAGCTATTGGACTGCTTTAACTTTTTACATCACAAAATCAGAATAAACATTTTGCAAACATCGGTTAAAACGTTTAACCAAAAACTGTATGCAACTTGTCACTCTGCTTCCCAAACCAAAGATCTGCAGGTATTAATCAAATGCGAACATGAAAAACAATGTTTATTTTTTCTTTAGAAAAATCACTACCCAGAGATGTAATGAAAATCATCCTGTAAAGAAAAGAGGCCTTCTACAGTCTTAATGTGTTACTAATAATTTTTGTTGACTGAGGATTCACACTTGATCTTCCAGGAAAACAGGTTATTTAGAGATATATGAAGGTAAAAACCTGAAAATTAAATAATTCAGGAAACAATTTACATACTTTGGATGTCGGATGTCTGGCAGTGATCGTTCCAGTGCTATATTGTTGCTAACAAATATGTTGAAGCCATTTTCCCTATAAGCAGAATCATCATGGTCTTCCTCTGTAAGAGGGTATGGTTTTCCATGTTCACCTTTCCCTATAACAAAACAAAACATTTATTTGCCTCAAACTCACAGCACAAAATGGACTACAAAGAGAACAGTAAGTTACGCTGAACTTTGATTAGCACACTGTGCCTGGAACATCTCAAAGAAACTCCTTCTAATGTCTTTAGCAACACCCCTGTTATTTCCAACACAAACCCAAAAAGTAGGGACAAATAATGAGAG
Source organism: Scytalopus superciliaris (assembly GCA_013400415.1). NCBI lineage: Eukaryota > Metazoa > Chordata > Aves > Passeriformes > Rhinocryptidae > Scytalopus > Scytalopus superciliaris. The sequence continues at coordinate 698,915 of VXBX01008045.1, forward strand.
TCAGAAGTTCTTCTGCATTCACTCAATTCATCTAGCTTTCCTCTTTACAGATACACAATCAGCTTTAAAGCCATCTTATATGGAAAAAAAAATAATTTTAAATTAAGCTAAGACTTTTTATATTAGAAACGAGTTTTCATAGCAAAATTATGAACAAACAGACCAGTTCCAGCAATACTCCTTTTGATAAATATGAGGAACTGGGTTACTGACTTACTTTATGTTTTAGCAGTCAGAACACCCCTACCACCCACTCATCTTCACAGAGAACAACTTTAGGATTGAAGTTTGGGATATCCAACTTTCCAGAAGAAACAGTAGGGAAACCAAATGTTTTGCTCTAGGCTCCTTGAATACACTTGCACTCCTCGGGATAAACCAGATGTGCTCAATGCTTCCCATGTCACAGCACTGCTGATCTGGTTTCAGAAACTGGTCACTGATGATTGCACAACCATCTGCTTGATGCCTGGCAAAGCAGGGAATTTCTGTTCAGGCCTTTTACTCTCAAGTTAGTTCTCATCATCAGTCACAAGACTTGCTTAGTCCCTGCCTCAGGCAACTACACCTCTATCTCTTCTAGCTAGAGAGCAGAGAACAAACAAAAACACTTCAAAGAAAATCAGAACATAAAAAACCTTCACTTCTCAATTGTTTTTATTTTTCTCATTCTTGCAGAGGATGTACCCTTCAGAGCTTCAAAGCCCTTCATATCTACTCAGGTTCTCAAGAAGATATACTTTCCTCGACATCAAATTAATCAGGTTATATATAACCTCTCTGTCATTCTCCTCCTGAGCCCATTCCTAAGAAAATACCTCCTTTTACCTGGGCTCTTACAGAGAAATTAATCAATTTCCCAGCTGGATTCAGTAGGTGACCAAGGGCACCTGATTCTCAGCTAATCAGGAGCAGCTACAGGACGGGATGAAGAGGAAAGCAATTGGAAGCTGACAGAAACATCCAGTGGTATCCTTAAAGCCTGTAAGCTTCTGGTAATGTTCTATTTCATATGGCACAAGTAAAAGACATTAAAAACATAGAATAAGCAATAAAGGTGCTGTAGTTACTCAATTTTATTTTTTCTTTCAGCCAAAATAATACTTTTTTATTCCAAACCTTGTGCATGTATTTACAATTTCATTTAAATTCTTCATGAAAACAATGAATGTTACTTAGAAGGGAAAAACAAGTTAGTTTACATCATTAGTTTACACTCTTTGCTTATGCTATTTCATTACTAACAGGTAGCTTGTTATTTTTACCTTCAAACATTCCCAAGCACATGCAACAAACTAAAATAATACAAAATCTGAGAGTAACCTTCTATGTGAGTCTTTTTGATTTCATACTAAATATGGGGAGGAACCATATGCAGCAGAAGAGTCAAAGTACTATTCAAAATTCAACAGTACAATTGTATCAAATATGATTCATAATAAAGTAACAATAAGCAATCGTGCTGCATAAAGTATTTGTTCAATTGCAGTCAACAAATTGCATTTGCACTTAGGCAGTACTTTGAACCATGAGGTGCCCTAGAAATTGCGAAGCATAACTCTTTCCTAACATTATATTAAAATATACCTGTAGAGCACAAACAGAAGCTTGCATACCTTTATGAATCTTGTGACTACTTCCCCCAGCTTTTTTTATTGCTTGCAGCTGGGGTGGTCATCTACCAGATCCAGCTGAAAGCAGTTTGCTAATTTCTCTAAAAGAGCTCAGGTGAAAAGAGACTATTCCTTGTGAGTGATTTTGGAAGGAGAGAAATAGAGAGCTTAGCCAACAAGTATTTAAAAAAAATAGGTACAGCTTTTGGATAATCATTAGGCCTGAATGGTTCCCTTTGTACAGAAAAATACCACGTATGAGCCTGCTCAGCATTAAAAATTATTGTAAGCACATACAACTCTCCTGGCACTGACTTACTTTCCTAAGTGACTGACAGTAATTGCTACCATTGCACTCTAGTTTGGAGGTGAACCTAAGTGCCAGGATGAATAAGTTGAATGCTCTACTACTGGCTACAGCAGGCCAGTTTAAATCCACTGACAGATATAAGCCCTCCTATACTGTCTTTTCTGTCTGAAGGCAAAACAACAATACAGAGAGTGCACCAAGGCAGTAAAGTGTTGTAGGAACAGTGACTAAAAAAGCCTGAGGGCCAATTTTCTGGCCTCTCTGCATCTAAAAGGAGGCTCACCCAAATGTGAGGAAAAAAACTAAACCAGCACTAAGACTTGACACTACCTTTCTCTGAGACTGGTTTACAATTGCAGTAAAAATAACCTGAGAAACTAAGCTCAATAAGAAGTTTTAGATCAGGATTTTGGCTTTTCAAGTAGGGGAGAAAGGAGAGGAAGTACCCAATAGCATAAGAATGTCACATATATGCAACCTGGGCCCAAAAATCCCATTGGAATGCTTCACTGTGTGGGAAGCTTAACAGCAATGTTTAATTCACACAGCGCTGTCTAACCTTTGTGATTACAGAATTATTACACTGACTTTTAACTCAGTATTCAATGTACGCAGCATTTTTGAAAATATACTAAGGTTTTTTTCTTAAAAAACTGTGATGGTTTTCAAGTTAACATCTCTACATTGCTCAGTATTATGTTATTTTAAAGGTTTTAATATACCATCTCAAAAAAAAAAAAAANTAGCCATAGAGATAAATTACTGGTTTGGCCAAATATTAGAAGCTCTATAAGGCTTTTTTAGCCCCACTCAAGGATGTTACTGTCTCCTGGGGAACAATACACTCTATACCTAGCCCTAAAGATTTTAAGTTTTATGCTTGACAACTTGTGATAACTGACAGTTCAAGGACACTTCAGTTAAAGCATCTTCTGCCTATATATAATGCAGATACAGCAGAAAGAGAATAAACCTTCTTGTTCAACAGTCGGCACAAAGGGAAGAGGATTAGGATGAAACAAGAAAAAAAAAAAACTTCTGTATACTTGGTACAGCAGTCTAATTTCACAATAATAGATCAGCCACATTGGTATAGTTGCCAGGTACTATAACTATACAGACAATAGGGATATTGTTGGCAAAACAGATCAGCTGTGAATAAATTTGAACATGCAACAGAAGTGGAGTTCTGCACTACTTTCTTATGCAATGGATAGGGAATCTTGCTTAAAAATAACCCCTAAAACACATGGCAACAGGTTATCTTTTCAAGGTCTTTTGGGTTTTCTTTTTGCATTTTGTTTTTATAAGTCAGATGAACACTATTTATAATTCAATAGGCATGGTAAAAAAGATTGCATTTGCCATATAGGTTCAAGAAGTTAAACAATTGCTTGACATCTTAACACAGGAAACCAAGTGGATAAAGAACATAAACCACTCAGTGTCTGTGGGGAAGAACTGTGTACAAACTTGAATTATTTACTGTTTATACTCACTGCTATTAGTTTACTCAGCCATGACTACACAGCTACACCAAGTCAAGACTATAATTCATGAATGTATTTTAGCACAACCTTTAATAGAACCATTCAAGCTTACTTTAATCCAATAGCATTTGTATTAGGGAATAAGAATTCTCCATTTGCTAAAACCACAAGGAGTTCAATACATGAATCTACAAATAAGTAAGTCTTGTTACTTACAGTGCATTTTACTATTTTAGATAAGTTAATTCTGTCACTTAAAAAAAAAAATATTAATTTTATCTACTGTCTCTTAACATTCCACTGAAAATCCAGAGCAATATTGTCTGTGCTCATCACACATAAGCTCTGAGTCCATCCTCTCTCACAAAGTTCTCAAAGTGAGAACAGCTATCCAATCTTATCCTAGAGCAATATTTCAGTACAGAACTGAAGTCCCATGAGGGGAGAGTGATTGTATGCTTAGCAAGGGTAGACAGAGAAACACAAATTTCAAATGAAGGCAGTCACACATCAGATTAAAAAAAAGTGTGAGAAGTAAAATAGGAAATAAAGATCAGCAACAAAATAAGAACATTGAATCAGACATCTTACATCTTTTTGCCACATAAACTTCTACACAATAACCTTTTTGATTCCTGATACAGAAACTGACCAGGTCAGACTGCAAAAACTCTATTTAGAGCAATCTGTAGCATCTTTTACATAACTTCTGAATTTCCCTAATGCACACTTGTATACAAGTTTGCCATCTTTCACTGTGGAGATGACTTTCACATTACTTAGATTAATAAGTATAATAGATTAGCAATTCAAACTGCCAGCACATTCTGCCTTTTTTTAGGAAGTGAATTGCCACTTGAGTATAAAGAAAATAATTTTATTCCTTCTTTTTCATTTTCCTCACAGACAGGAAAGCAGGGTGCAGTACACCTGCTTAAAAACTGGTTAAATTATCTTGAACAGAGAGGTGATTTGATATATGCACAAAACAGATATTTTTTTTGACAGAATACATCTCATCTTCACCTGGAGTACCTACACTTGGTGAAGCTCTCATCTGTTGGGTTTCAGATTCCCATGAGAGCCTTGGACAACTCTGCACACCAATATGATGATCAAGAGAAGCCATTTATTAAAGAAAGTTTACATATTTATACACTTTCTATATCTGTCCATGAGCAGTACTTTGCTACTATAGGCTGCACACTATCAGCACGAGCTGTTCAGGTGCCCCAATTCAGATCATGATTGGTTGGCAGCTTTGCCTACTATATCTTGTTATTGCTAATTGCATATCTCATTATTTCTGCTTTCTCATCCTGAGCTTATCACGGTCTCCTTGGCCTTTTTAACCTTTCACATCCAGTAGCTGCATATCTTTAACAAAAACCAGGTGTTGAATCTTTGAAATGTTGTTCTACACTCTGACCACATCTTGAAACACTGCATTCAAGAAAAACAATCCCACACTCATCCTATTCACAAATTTTGTATTTTGAACCTTTAGGAAGACATACAGGCAAACAATTTTAATATAAATTTAGTTTAAGAGGCAAATCAGAGATTAATATAGACTAGTCCTCGGGGAAAAAAAGGAGAAAAATAAAGTTGTTATTTCAAATCACTTTCTCCTTTCATACTTGCATGCTTTGAGCAAATGTCTTCTGCAGTTTTGCACATTTATGTTCATTTCCAAGAAAAAATATGAACATTTTAATTTAATAAATTCATGAAGCATCTTTTTTTTTTTTTTTCCCAATTTGTTATGGAGACAGAAAATTAAAACTGCACATCTCACCTTAATGTAATTGCCTTCATATTAAGTGGAATAATCTGAGTTGCAAAAAATGTGTAGGTATATATATATATATACTGGTTTTGCAGAGTGAAAATAAAGAAAATTTTTCTAACTGTATGAGTACTGAAAAACTGGAATAGGCCATCCAGGGAAATGCAGAATCCATGTATAGGCAAGCAAAAAATGATACCACGCCTCTTAGAGATGATCAGTTTTGGTCATCCATTGAAGTTGTTCCCAACCTTAAATTTCTATGAACACTATGAGAAACAGGAGAATTGAAGATAAAGTCCCTCAGAGTCCATAAAACTTGCATCAGAAACTCAAATATGTGTATATCTATATCTATATCTATATATATCTTGTCTGTTCTACTTTTCCAGACTTCTCAGAATATCTCACTAGGTTGTACAATTTCATTAGCCTAATTTATAGGAAAGGAATTGAATTGATTTTAGATCAATGAAAATGGGATCAAAATTACCTTTTAAAAATTATTTTATTGCTACTCTACCATGTAATAGCTTGAAAAGCCACCGCAGTAAGATTTACAACACCTTTAATTATTTATTACATAACTCTGTCAAGATCTGAGGCAATATAAAAAGCTTTTACTTAGCATCACAGACACAGCTGTAATCAAATCTTACTTATGCAATTGGGATAAATAAAAATCTCGTCAAGGAAATCCTTAACAATATATTTTGAAGCAAGAATAAATAATATCTTTATAAATACACAACAAAATTTATTTATTACAGTTTCAATATCAAACTGCTACAGAAAACAACAATCAAACATTCACAGTTTTCTGGTAGAAAGTATTCAAGTCCCTACTAATTAATCCACCTTCAGAGGACAGCAGCATATACAGCCTTTCTGTTCAACGACCATGTAGTCCTCAGTAAGTGCTATACAGATGTTACTGGGAGCAAATATGAGGCCTTGTCCTCCAGATTGTTGCTACAGTAATATGATGGTTGGCAGGAGAAATAGGAACTAAATTGCTTCTCTCTTCAGCAATGGCTTTATACAAATAGCATAGGCTGGGAGAAATAGGAAGAAAAAATATGTAACTTTAAATTTTGTTATTTAACTGCCTACTCACATCCAGAACTAAAAAAACCTCTCAACAAAACAACCAAACTCCAAGGCGGAAAAAAAAAAAAAAAAAAAAAAAAAAAAAAAAGAAAACAGAGAAGAGAGAACATGCTCCTTAAAAAATTTAAATGGTACGCACATATTGTACTGTAGTTGGATCTTTGGAGTATTGTTTACTTATCATTCACATGAGGCAAAAATGAAAGGTACCTCTTGTTAACACAAATCAGATCTCTTCTTATAGCAGTGATGTGTTCCCCCATTCCTTAACCCACAGTGGGTACAAAGTAGGTAAAGGAACAGCATTTGCTGGAGAGTGAGGGGGTAAGAGGAACCTCTGAAATGTACTTATTTTACAGATGTTTGAGAAGCATTTCTGTAAAAAGAAATTAATATAAAAATGAGAAAAAAATTACAGCTTTGTAACTTCATTAGACATAATTTCCAGATTTCCTGAGACTTACTAGGCCTGAGCCAACTCTTCGTGTTAATCTAAAGACCATAACTTGTGTCAGACTGCAAGCGAAAATGGCACAAGATTTTTTTACTAAGTGTCCATGAAGTGGGAGAAGCTGAATACCAGTATTATGTATACATCGAGGACAAGGTCATACTTCATCTGCACTTCTTAAAAGCTGAAATAAGAGAAAATGCTACAAAATGACAGTGGTGAGGCAGGACAGCTCAAAAATTAGGAGCAGTAGTGGCAGTGAGCAGAAGAATGAACCAGCATAGCAAGTGGAGGAAGCAGCAGCAACATCTGGCAGAATGTCAAAAGCCCCCAGTCACAGCACAAAGCTCTGGCAACTTAAGCTGGGGTTTGTTGCCTTGCAGGACTCCATAGTTCCCAAAAGTAAGGAAAGCTTTAGTTCAGCAGCAGGGAACAATCAGCTGGCCTAGCTGTTGCCTTGGCAAAGAGGACTGCAAAATTATTATTGTTATATTTCAGGAATTAGCACTGATATGCTATCTGTTTACTTCTAATAAAATATTGTTTGCCGAGTCAATTCATTTGCAAGGAAAAAAAATAGCTCAGTGCTCTTGAGACTAATTCTTGCAGATACCCAGGCATTTTATAAGATATCACTTTCAATTTCAACCTGACCTTTGCTGATGGCAGTGGTGTCCTAGCAGAAAAAGCACATTATATAGCTAATCACTGGAACAATCCAACTCTGCATCTTACAACTTTCAAATAACCATCATGAAACAAGTGATACAAAAGCAAGACACTGTGGTTTATCTTAAATATGTGCATTTTTTTCAATGAATAATTAATTCCTAAATCTTATAGCCTGTGCTTTATGGAACATTACAGTAGTGTATCCCTTGCCTTTTTAGTTAATTTGAAATATTAAAAATGCAGCCTCTACATTTCCAAGATATACCTTGCAGAGTATAAATACAGTGTATGTGTGTGGGGAAATGATTCTTTTAAAATAAATCATGAGGTTAACCAGTGGCATAGTTTTGTTTTAGCATGAGTGACTGTATATGAACTCTGAAAAGTAAATTGTCTGAAGGCTTGAATGAACACTTCACAAAAATAAAGAATAGATTTTTTTAAAAAAATCTGTGGCTTTTAAAACTTGCTGCAAGTACTACAACAGTTTGGTGGGTGGAAAGACTCATTTTACCCCCTTTCCCACTTTAGTAAGTCTAGCAAAAAAAAAAAAAAAAAAAAGGGAAGGAAAAATTAGACCCTACTATTTGGTTTGTCCAGTGTATTTAGAATACCACAGTGCACAATGCAAGATAAGCAGTAACACATGCTGTTTTGATATGGGTTGCTTTATCACTACAGCAGAGCAGCAATATCCTCAGTAGCATTCTGCAGACTGAGCTGAATCTAATCATAACTCTGTAGCCAAGGGATGCACAGTACATCTTCTATTTAGTCTAACTACTTATCACCAAATGCCATAGCCACCAGAATGTTTTTTTCGTTCAACATTAGAACAGATTGGCTGTAGACCATTAATCAGAGCCAAATATGGCATGAGCAAGCATGTGAGAAACAGAATTCAACCATAAAAAAAAGGCTTCACAGTTCCATTTCATAATTGAACGACCTGCTAGAATAAAAAGTATCCATTACAGAACAAGATTACCTGAAAAAAAATAATCTACTAATAATGGTAAGGTGTTTGTTTCAGTACTTAAATAAATTAATTCACACAAACTGCATCAAGAATGGCATTATAATAGTCTCTAGGACCAGTGGGTCTTCTATAATTAATGCATTTGAGCTCATTCTTGAAAAAACTCAAACTAAAGTGTTTCTAACATGGTTATATATAGGAATTAAACTGCTCCACAAATTTAATGCAAAATTCCAGTTGAAAGGTAGTGTTTCAGAAAACCCCCAAATACAAAATGACAGGGTTCTAACAGCTATAATTAACACCAGACTTATCCCTCCTCTATTTTCTTCATTCTAAGACATATTGTAACCATGTGACATTTACTTTATAATATCACAGGAAAACAAACAGGGTGTTCCATGGAACAAATTTATTAATATCTTTGTGTGTGTGTGTGTGTGTGAATCCAACCTAAGCTAGTTCCAGAAGATGGCTTTGTGGCTGTAACACAAAGACGGAACAATCCATAAAAATTAGTTTAGTTATGTGTGAGTCAACAATGTGTACTAGTGTAGTGCACTGTAGTACCTGAAGCACTATTCCTAGTACCTGAAGCACTATTCTATTATGTATATCCTACAAAGAACGCATGAGCTGTCACAGCTCCCAGTAAATTTAGATTCTAAGACCTCTACCAAAAAAAAGGCAAAAACCCCAACAACAACAAAACCCAAAGCAAAACCAGAGCACAAAATTCCATTCTTTTATATGAAGATAGTAAATATTCACAGCTACAGTTTGAGGTATACCCAGGAAACAGAACTATGCCACCTAATTCCCCACGTAATGACTTGGTGATAAGGCCAAACTTCTTTCTTCTGTAAATCTGAGAACAATGTCTATAAGCAAGCAGAGTTTGTACACTCAGGACAATTTCCTCAGGTAGTATATAAGTGGTTTATTGCCTTTTCAGGTTCCTTTGAAGCTAAACATTATACAATACAGTGCCGTATTTCTCAGATGATGAGTTTAACATGAAACTGAAGCTGAGTAAGCAAATAATTACCTCGGTTAACAGGAAAAAAAACAGAGATCCCTTCAAATTCAGAGTTGCAAGAATTATCCATCCTCAAGGACAGAAATATAGGTCCAGGGACATGTACCAACATGTTAAGATATAGCAAGGTGCAGATACAACTGAATCAAATCATGCCATGTTCTTGGGAACATGTCATGTTCTTCTGCTTTACTTTGAATGTCAACAGTCTTCTCCTCTCATGTGTTTTTCATGGCAAATCAGACACATTATTACTGTGAAAACTGTTTCAATAGTACATGACTGCTGCATGCACTCACTACTAATGCAATTCCCAGTGACTGCCTTTCCTTCTTCTTATAAAAGATATCTCTAATGCTGCAATCATTAATATTGTCTTTTATCACTCACTTTGTGGTTTAAAATACATACTTTATTTTAAAGAGCCTTAAACTGACTGACATTCCTGTGGTAAGGAAAGCTAAACTTAATGCTTGACCTGCTACGAGCACAGCTCTACACAGCCCTTTTCCTCCCTTGTCATTGATTCATATCTTTCTGAATAACACAAGCCTAATTAAGGCCAGTTGTTTTTCAAATGCCTGACACAAATTTGAGTCAATTACCCGTATGAAAGTCAGCTGAAATTCCCAGTCAATATATGCTGTGGAATCAGGCCGAGGCAGAAGAGGAGACTCAAAAAAATCACCTTCAGCCATGAAATGAACAGATTTTCCACTAATTAGTTTAAAATATTTTCTACTCAAAAGGACAACTCATCACTCACATCACACAACTAAATATTTATCCCAAGGCCACAATTATACATAATTCAGCAGGAAACTGCTATGTCCATTGGGAACTTATTTGAAAAAGTTAACTTGCTGAGAACTGATGTTTGGATCCAGCTAAAAGTGTTTGGTGGAGGTTTTTTTGTTTGTTTGTTTAGGCATTTTATTAAATTTATTAATAAATTTAATAAAAAGAAGCAAATGAAAAACATATTCTGAAAACCAAAATTTTAAAATTACGGTTTTTCAAAATGACAGAACTTAACTAATATTATTAAAGGATAGACATTCAAATTGAAAACCAAAACAGTACTTTCTAATTTTATCACAGACAGAAGAAGGTTTCAAGTATCAACCCAAAGTCTTATATGTATACACCTTAAAAGTTCGGGTGTGTATGAAGAAAGTCTATAAAAATTTCCTACTCCCTGAGAAAAATTAAAAAAAAATATTAGATTTCATTATTCTGATTTCTACATTTGGCTCTTTGATCAAAAGCCCCTCAATAAATCCAGTTTTTGAGGAGAAGGGAGGTGATCTTTAGCAATCACATTAAAGAAAGTAAGTGTGTGACAATATTAGAAACAGATTAGTCTCTCAACTAAAAAATCTTTGAAGTATTCAATAACCAAAGTTGCTCAAGAGTGGAAAGAAGACCTAAGAGGACAACAGGATCAGTACCCTTCTAGTGTCTGTCACTGGCGCTCTGGAGAAGACTCCTTCCCTCCTTTATATTCACTGTCTTTCAGGATCAGTCTCACCTTTTGTAAACTGCCATGGAACAAAAATGCAAAGAGCAAATAGAATTATCAGTAGTCTCACATACATTGACCATAGTTTCCAAACCACATATAAGCTATCCAATTAATTAGCACATAAAATAGAAGTAATAGTCAGGGTAACCTGAAATTACTTTAGCTATCATTATAGCTAAATAATATAAATATAGCTAAAAATATAAAAATGTAACCCAAAATGTATACCAAAAGAAATACTATTTCTGTGTTTTAAGAATATTCATAATGCAATCTAAATGTGTATCTTGATTTTTTTTTTTTT
>VXBX01008045.1:710242-722508 GCA_013400415.1 Scytalopus superciliaris
TCTGACCAGTTTTCCACTGAATGTCTTCTGAAGTTTTACTATTCATATTTCAACATTACCTAGAGAACCTTCAGTCAGGAATGCCTAAAAAGAAGTTTATTTCCAGCTTGTAGACAGTAGAACTTTCACATAGGTTGGAAGAACAAAATGTCCCTCCTAGCATGTAATTTCTTTTTTGACTTTCTTTTTGTTAGGAGGACAGATTCCCCCAGACACCACTTCACCACAAGCATGGAGGGCAGACAACTTTGTGTCACATAATAACATCCAAAAGGTAGCTGTGTTCTTGAGAAGCAGTGATTATAGGGCATCATTTGATGAGCTAGTGTCTATAAAGCAAATTATAGCAAAACAATCATATATCTCTGCCTTTTCACATATATTCAATGGATGTCAGACAAATTGTTTCACCAGTCCAATAATTTCCCTCTGTCAGCTTGTTTAATGAAAACAGGAAGAAAAAGAAGGAAAGTCACCTTACACATATTTCAGTCATAAACTGCATTGAGATAACTATACTAGACTTTCGTACTTGCAAACTTAATTCGTATCACCCTCCCCCCCAAAAGCTATGACAGGAAAGCAGGCAAAATTTATTGGTTGGGGGGTTTTTTTGTTTTTGGTTTTGTTGGGTTTTTTTTTAGGAACCCAAACATCTTGTTGGCCTTTTGAAGGCCAAAAGACTAAAATAATACTCCAAAAATGTGTTGGTGAATTTATTTATATCCTCTGCTAAACAATATTGTCTATATATGAAAATAATGAAGTTTACAGTAGTAAGTCAATTGCAATGTTAAGGAAAGCAAGTGGTGAATTTTAGAGTGTAAAGAGCTTTCTAATGTCTTTGGAATGGTGTGCTTGTGATTATTATCATGATTATTCTAGATGACAAAGTCTGTAAGATGCAAGGTTACTGACTAGTGTGCAAGCAATATGAGGCACTGGCATAAAATGCTGACAGCAAATGTCCTCAAATATCATGTAGATTAGACCAAAACCAAGTCTTGCTCATTTGGCAAACCTTTCAAATTGAAGTTCTTCTTATGGGTGTTTTGGCCTGGATTCAGATGAAAGGAATGTCCTTCTTAAATCTTTAAAAGAAATAAGACTTTAAAACTGGTTGACAGCAGTTTATTCAATGTTTTGAAGTTAAAAGATGACACAAAAGTAGTAAGGGAAAATGCCATTTTCTCATTGCATCTGAATTGAAAAGTATGGTCTTGATATACTATAATAGCTGCCAAGTACCTGTTCAAGCTCTTTCACTACAGCTTAATCAGGATTCACTTCCTGCTTCTCTGAATCTGAGTTTTTATAGTAAACCAAGCAATGTCTTTGTTCACTGAGTCAAGCAGTAATTCCGCTGAACTGACAAACTTCATTATTTTTACACCTATCACAAGAGACAACCAGCTCAAGTTAGAGGGTCTGTAGAGCTCTCCTCCTTCTCACGCACAGACAGGTCTAAGTTGTTCACTCCAAATTCTCCCCACAAATTATACACATTTTAGAAGATAACCCAGATAAAATTTCTTTTCCAGAAGTACTACAAAATACTCTCTCTGTAAAAAAACCAACCAAACAAAAATCTCGAGCAGCGAAGTACCTACAGAGGAACTACTACTAAATAACACTTAGGTAGTCCTGAAAAAGTTTAAGGACAAGGAGAAAGACAGTTAACAATGTCCAAAACTAAAACACCTTCCTAGACTGCAAGTGCTAAATTAAAAGATCCCTTTTAGCTGAGACCTCTTCTCATACCCCTCCCTCCCAAAATTCCCCAACCCTAAAATATCTGAAGTCAAGTTTCCTTTATTTTTCAGGCAACAACTCTATTAAACCTACAAGTATTACACATTAAATACAGGCAGTAATGTCACCACTTGATCACTAACATAGATGTGAGTCCACTGACAGCTCTTTGCCACTTTACAGAAATGGTAATAACATACCCAGGACTATCACAACCAGATGGCAAGATGGTAAGAGAGCACTTCTTGAAATCTGGAAGCTAGTTTCAATCTAGGATACGTCTAATTGATTTACCATGTAGTCATAGATATTTCTTACCAAGTTTCTGGAAATGCAATTTTCTTTCTGCCTATCATGGTCAAAATCAACATACCAATGCCCACCACAGAAAAGTATGCAGAAGATAATTTTTAGTGTTCTATATAATATGAGTCATATTATAAGCTCTGCTTCCCCTTCCCTAGCCTCTCTGGTAGGTCTTAAAAATTATCTTACCAGTTACATTTAAGCGGTTTAACTGATGAGTTTCTAATGTGTGTGTGTGGGGGGGAGGGACAGAGGGGTAAGAATCAAATTAACTTCAACCACAAGAAGTCCCTCAAATCTGGTCAAGGCAACAGAGGCATTGTGCTTTAAAACAGAAGCTTCTGACCTACAGCACCTATAAGGTCTTTTTCAAGCATTGATTAAAGTGGCAAGAGTTAGTTCTATCATGTGCACACTTTTCTGACAGAGACAAATTCTACACTGCAACAGCCTTAAACTTCCTGGCTTCTTCTGAAGCAGTGTAATATTAAGTTGTAACTTGAGACCCAGCGAGGGTGTGTAGTAACCCAAATTACCACTTGAATAATAGTGTGATATGCCATTTCACAATCTGAGGAAGTCAGCCTGTAGTCAGCCAGGGAAAAACATAAGCACTTCTGAAAAAAAACCCCACAAACAAACAAAACAACAAACAAATCAAATCATATTTTTTAGATATCATGGTTTAAATTTCTGAGGAAGACACCACTGAAAAAAAAAATATTTCCAAACCATTATTTGAGAGGATATTACAGGGATTTTTGTGCTTGGCACCTAGGTCCAAACTGATCTTACTGTTTTCAATAAGATACCCACACCATTAAGTGTGGGAATATGAAACTGCAAAACACCAGAACCCAGGGAACCCCCAGGATGGTAAGACTTAATCCTGCCACAAGATGTTGATCCTGTCTCCTGACATGCCTAAGAGACTCTATTTGCATTTGACAAGATTTGCAGTTTCTGTGTATTCCTGCCCTGTACCTGAAACCAGTTTTGCAAGGTCCATTGTTTCTGCTTCCTTTGTGCTCATGAATAATGGATCAACCCTGGTTACTTTCTTCCCCCCTAGTTAACATAATTTATTCTCTTAGTTACCATGTTCCATCCCTCGTTTAGCATAACCCAGCCTCCTTATTGTAATAACTCTATATACATTGAAACATGTAGCTAATAAATAGATTTTTGTTCATGCCCCTGAGAACGGAGTCCATGCTACTGACCATTACAATTAAGAGTGGTAGAATCACATCATAGTCTACAGCACTTTATTTACAGAGCAAATGCATTTTAGTATGTGAAATACTTCATACAACTACAGTAGATTGCAACCATTTTTCATATTATACATTCTTTATGTGCCGTCTCTTTGACAAGCTGTGATTAACCTTACAGTTTAGAATTTTTTAATTGTCAGACTTGCATTAAGATAAACTGATAAACATTTTTCTCTTTTACAAAACAATACATTGTAAACTGCATGAAGCATGTTCGTGATTAATGCTATGAACAATTAGGTTAGGAATGTTTACTGAGACCTTGGTTATCACTACAGTTCAAATTATACTGCAAATTCTCAAATTCTTCTGAAAAGAATTGCAAGTTCAGAGGCCTATATTTAATTTAGTGAATTTTTTGACATATAATGCTGACAAAAACCCCAGTGTATAATCCCATACAAAATATGGGATAAGTAAATCAATATTTTAGTATACATGTCTTTTCTTGCATACTTTTATTATATTTACCTGCATAAGTATCACAGAACTAATTTTTTTCATAACCAATAGGGAATTACATTTAATATTGCTTTTGTATCATGCTGCCTCATATCATCAAGAGGCATTCTGGCACTAGGCTTTGCCTTGACAAGTTCTTCTGAATTTAAGAATGGACACTGTTCAAAATTATAAGGTGTAATCACAGAAGTTTGGGGGAACTATTTCACTGCATTTTATTCTTAAAAATACTTGAACATAATTCATGGAAAAAAATCATGATTGCACAATTTCTTTAGGTCACATTGAAGTAAAATGTCAGGTGCTTACTACTGGTTACTTCAGTATAAAAGCACTCGAGTCTTTTGTGTCCTTTGAACATTCCATCCCAAGAATACAGAGCTTCATTCTATTTCCATTTCCATCACAAACATGTACAGTTCACTTATTTTTCAATATCTATGCTTAGCTTGTTTATAAAACTAATCAGTATGAATGTTTGTTTGTAAAACTATAGAACATACTGTCTGTTTGTTTATAGCACTGATCTCTAGGAAATGCCTGCACTGAGGCATGTAAAGGTCAAGATCTTTAAAATCCCCTTCTCCCAGTCAAGGTAACGTTTTCAAGAAGCAGAAAGGTAATAACAATACTGAATATAGGAAAGAATTAATACCTTCATTGCTTCCCTCTGCAGCAGGCTTTGATGCACTATTTAAATATACAAATAGGAGGAACAAAGACTGTACAAATGGCTCGATAACTGCTGGAATAACCACTGGCTGTTACGGTACATTCTAAAAGGTTTTTTCTCTGAGATCTTAATAGCAGACAAGCAAAATGGCTCAAGAGTCAAACACAGAAGTATTGACAGCCACATCTCAGAATTCACTTCAGCAATTGCTTAACCAATTTCTTTTGAAGACAAAGGATTTTATATACTTATATTTACACAGCTCTTTACCTGTTACCATTCTCAGAAATTTGCTTATTACACTAAATTTTCAATGAACTTCATAGAACATAATCATTTCAGCATACATGTGCAATCAGACAAAAGTATCTCCAAAGCATTATAAAGGAAAAAAAAAAACAACTGTATTTAAAAAACAGAAATTGAAAATACAAAAACACTGTGAAACTTGAAGTATGCAATCTTTTTACACGTATCTTAGAGACTATTGATATAATTAATAGGATTGATAAAACATTTTCAAAAATGAAACTTTAATTTATGTTTTCCATCAGTTCTGCTTAGCTGGAAATGCTCCCTTTCTCTAATGCTTCAGTTCCCCTTTTCTAGTACCTTACATTGGGAAAGCTGTCACTGGTAGTTAGAAATAGTTTTTCAGATCAGAAATAGCACCATATTAAAATATAAACATTCAATCTGTACTTCTTTAAAAGCCCAAGAATTACACATATGAATCCTTCCTCTTATCTGAAAAGGGCTATAATTCATAATTACTGGTACTACTTGTAAGTGATGGTAGAGCTGAGAATTTCTTGAGTGAAACAGATAAAATAACTTTCAGAAATGGAGGAACAATAACATTGACTGACTCTTGAGGACTTTTAATCTCACAGCCCAGGACATAAAGACAGAGGTAAACCCAACATAATTTCTTCTCATGGATACTTTTGAATTACCACCTTAGGCTTTCATGGCTCTCTCCTGTGAATCTCAACCCTCATGGGAGCATTCAGGGACCTTGGATTCCTAGTTCTGCACAGAAAGCTTGGAAAACCAGTGGCCACTGGTGCCACAGAGGCTGCCATGTTCCTGAAATGAACATATTGGTAGAAAAGTCCTCAGAGTCCTCCCCAGACAACTGAAGGGAAGTAGGACAATCTCTGATGAAATGAAGAAATGACAACTACAGTAGCTGATTAATGGCAATATCAAGGCTTTCAGCATGCAGGATCTCCAGTCTAGAGATAGATTTACATTGCCAAGAAACAATCAGCGTTGCTGTAGCTGGACTAATATGCACACGAGCAGCTACCTTGGTTATTACTATGCAAGCTGCGTTTATGTGGGGTGCACTCACAACTCTGAACTTCAGTGCAAGAGCGCTCTTCCAATATATACTTAAGACATTGTTTATTACTTACTGAAACAAAAATTGACAGATGTAAGATTTGCATTTGTTTACAGATCTCATATTTTTAATGCAAATTAAGCATATTCTTCATCAAGGCATGTCATCAGTTGTATTCCCAAGGGAAAATAAATCAATAGAAACAGTTCTTATTTTAAATGCTGATTTCTTGTCAAAAAGATGGCATGACATATCAACTCCAGCAAAGTTAGTTCTGATCTTATTTTGCTCCCTCCTCCTCTGTTGTAATATATGATTGACTTAATGGATCACTTCAGAAAACGGAAGCAATTAAACATACTTTTTCTTCCCATCTAATGTATCTATCACATCTGTTTAGTTAGAAATTACTTCTTTTTAAGATAAATTTTTGCATTTCTTTTCCTATATTTCGGTTACTGATTTTTGAGCTAATGACAGAAAAATATTCATAGAAAAATGGAAGTGACTGGGTTGACTGAATGACATAGTCTTGACTTCACCACATTTATTCTGTACTGATAAGTAGTGTATTCATAAAGCAAATGACTTTACTCCTTGGCTTTAAGAGGAGAGACCCTGCAAATTCAGGAACATAGATTTTAATTTCATGGAATAAAAACGGATCAAATTATTTGGCTGCGAAAGAGAAGTAGTCATGGAGAAACTAGTACCTGTCCATAATTAGGAATTATAAAATTCACATTCCCAGTGCTTAGGAAATTGTAAGCTTTACAGATAAACAGATAGACTGAATTAAAAGAAATACTACACTCCTTTCTTTTCTGTGCAATGAGCATTGATTGCTTTTCCTGAAGTGTCCTGAGAAGCATTTTCACTGGGGTTATTTCATGCTTTCAGATAGATTTTTAACTCCAAATGAATTTCAACTGTATTTTGCTTTGTTATTTGGAAGAGAAATTACTTTGTATGCCCCAAAAGAGTGCACTGAGATAATCCAGCTTTGCAATTTATTACTATATTGTGTTTAAAAAAAAAAAANATAAACTCCTAAACTGTCTAGAATAACTTCCTCCTCCTCCTCCCCACCTTTTTTACCTGCTAAGCACATGTGAGAGAAAATAATAATTTTTTTTAGTTAGTGATCAAGATTCAAAAGAGAAAGGGAGAAACAGCTTACAAAATTACCTACATTTACAATATTTTACTTGTTTTACTTGTACTTCCTGCAAAATTAAGTACTTACCAAGTCCTATGAATTTGTCAACTAGATTCAGCTATAGAGGTGTTTTGGGGAGGTGTCGGCTGTCTCAAGACAGTGGGATCAAGACAGCATAATTTATTTTACAAAGCAGATTGGCCTTTGTAAAATAATGACTTTCAAACATTGATTAAGGTGCAATTCAACTGCTGTTTTCCTTCCTTCCTTCCTTCTAATTTAATTCATCTTATGTCAAATAGTTGTACAATATATTAGAAAAGAAGAATTCAAATCTGAACACACTCTGATGACAGAAAGAGGAACACAAACCATCCTTTGCAATTATGGCATGCGGCATGTGAAGGGACATTAAAATTACGTTACTCACTGTAACAAAGTGTCCTTCAGTGTACCTGCAAATTCAATCTTCTCCCATTTTCAAATAATTTTAGACTGTCACAATGAAGTGAAGCAGCTTTAGCATTTAGGATTGGACTCTGACAATCCTAAAAGTGTCAAAGGTTTTCTTCTAAGACAACCTTAGGTATTGGCAGTTATAGGTACTGGACTCAGTGAACTCAGGTGTTATTCATTGATTTAAGGACAACTTGGCTTTAGTTGTAATGTATGTCCCTTTGGAAACCAACACTTTGCTCCTATTTGGTCACAGTCTAACAACTGATTTCAACACGACAAATATTTTGTTGATAACATTTTTGCCCACTGCAAAATCATTGTATAGTAATTAGCATGAAACACATTATTTTTATTGTCACCTGGTTGTTTTCAAAAATACAGTATTTATGCTTGGTCCAACCCCTCATTTCAGAACATCATGTCCTTGTGATATTGCAATCAATACAAAAGTTGTTAAAATTGCCTTTTAGATGGCTTAAAATAACCATATAGATAAAGAATGAGTAAACCACTTTAATTTGTTCTGAACTCATGTATACCTGAACGCATAGCATCTTTTTGAATGCTTTCATAATCATGCCAGTCCTTCCTTTTCAAGCCATCAGTCCAGGTAAAGAGCTGTCCATCTCCCAGCCCCAATGGAAGTGTCTGTGAAAACAGTAAATAAAGGAACAAATAAATATATACAAGCATATGTGGTTTGTATTATTACAGAGGAACATTCATTGCAACACAAGCAAATAAAACATTCAGGTTATCCTATGCAAATATTGAAACTTTACTGTGGTAAAGGAAGCTATTCTTCTAAGCAGTGTGAGAAAATAGTGAATTTTCTCATGGAAGTCAAACAGACCACTAAAACTGAACAGGTTTCAAAAATGCCTCATCTTTCAACTAATGGAGTGCCCTGACCTTTTCCTTAAACTATCACTCATGCAATAATGGAGTTATAGTTACTGTGTACCTTTCAGTAGTCCCCTTTAATATTTTTTAAAGTGTTTTTAATAGCTACTGCTTAATTATTGCTATTCACAGATGGTCAAAGGACTGCATCAAAGGCACAGAGCAAAGAGATCCTCAAAACACTTTCAAATCCTGAAGGTTTTTCTTCATGATGAGTGATAAGGGGGGAAAACCGAAACATACACCATCACCACCACCACAAAATACCCAGCAAAAAATCTCCATACTACAGGTAGTTGGCAAGTTGACTTCCCCTTTCCAGACTGCAAATTCTTGGGCAAAGCTAAGAACTGCTTTTTGCGTCTAGGCAAGATTGTATTTCTAGAGCTTCATTTTTTACTTTCCTCATTCTGTCTGCCAAATGCTAGTATTTTTATGAAAAATAACTGAAAAGTCCCACTAGAAGTACATGAAATGTAGATCTGTAGGAGTAGTACAAAGATGCAGAAGGTTTTAAATAAAGTTAGCCTCTTTCTAAATGCTTAGTTTACAGAAAAATGTGGTAAAGAAAGTGGACAAAATTTTGAAAGGCAAAGAAAATTATTGAATCAGTAGGTTTGAATCAGCAAGCTTTTGAGTACAAAGGACATATATATAATGCATGTTAGAAACATTATTATCAAAGTTATGTGAAAACACACTCAAAAAGCCATTCCAGGGATGCAACATCTGATCGGCCTTCTAAAAGGAATTATTGAAAGCTTTACAAAAGTCTTGTGCATATGTAGCAGTGATGCTTTCCACTTCATGTATCAAGTTTGTAAACCCACTGAACATCAGACTCACCCACCGTCCCTTACTCTTTTTACACTACTTGCTGCAAAACTTCAGAACTGGATGATATGCACAGGCTCCAAGCAAAATTGTCCCAGCATGCCAGTTAGAGTTTCTCTTTTTAGGACAGACAAATACTTCCCAAGGAAGATCTGGTAGCCAAGCCATCCTTAAAACTGGGGTTCTAAGGCTTTTGAATTTCTAAGCAAGAAGTCAGGAATGCCAGGCATGACTGGTTACCTTCAAGCAAAGGATGCTAGAAATCATGGCTGACAAAGATTCACGCTGAAAATCTCTATTTTGGGTGAGCTGAGAATGTTGGATATTCAGGGCAAACGGCTGTGAGCTCAGTGCTCTCCAATAAATTCCTGAGATGCTAAAAAATAATCCATCACATTCTGCTTCCATGACCTACATTTTTTTAGTCTTAATATCAAAGGTAACTTATGTTACACAATGTCAAATTATTCTTCTATTAAAACTTTTGCAGACATATTCCAAGAAAACACTGTTTTCATATTTTAACATAATACAAGTCTGAGATTCACATTTGAAAGAACCAAAGAACTTAATACATCCTGACAAAAATATTTCAGGTTATCAAAATATCTAACCTTTCATGTCCTTGAAATGAACTCACTAAACTCAGTAATTCTTGAGTTCAAACAATGCTAATATTCTAATAATAATAATTGCTTGCTTTTTAAAGGCAGAAGCATAAGGTAGAACACAGGCCCCAAGAGAATTAGTCATGATTCTTGAGCCCAAGTTCCTAAAATCATCTATTCTGAAGCAATAGCTGGCTCCTTAAAAGTCAGGCCTAGACAGATTCACTTCAATTAAACTTCTACTTCTTGTCAGTATGGGTACAGCTGGTGTGAATCACTTGGTCTCAAAAAATCAAGACTATCAAAACTATCAAAAGCAGGATAAACTTTACTTTTGTGACCCTTTATTCCTATGCTAGCTTCCATCCCTAAAACCAGTAATTTAATGATAAGTTTGCAGGACACTGAAAGAAAGCTGAGTAGTAGATTTTAGAGCTGATTTCCTGTTGTCTATTTTCATTTTGATGCCATTACTCTTTAAAAATATTAATTACATGTAGTTACTTTACCTGATAACATTTGCAAGTCTAATGTACCAACAGGTCCTCTTGCAAGCATTAGATAGTTAAATAAATACATCCACTAAAATTAAGTTGGTGAAAGGATAAATATTAATCCAAATATCACACAATACACAAAAAGCTAACAGAAATCTTGCTGTGGTTCATATTTTGGAAGGGGAACATCGCTCTAAGAGGACATAAGAAACAAACAAATCAAAACCCATAATGTTGGTGCCAACATAAGTCTCTGTTTAACAACTGAGTTTTGTTTGGATAGTTGGGATTTTTTGGTAATAAAACCCTTAACTCCCTCACATCATACCATGGTGATTTTTCAGCTCTAATACCCTATCAATGTAAGGGGAATTAAATACAGTGCTCTTGCAGGTCACTTCTTAAGACTAGTATTCAGATAGCATAACCTCAATGGAGACTGAACATTGTGACCCTTAGAAGGACTGGACTTCAAAAAATTCACCCTATATATACACCAGTTTTACTTCTGCAGTGAGCATGAAGCAGGGCTTATGAAGGGATGACGAGTTTCACATTCAAACTCTCTGGAAAGAGCAAGAGTTTTGCAGTGAAAATTCTATAGCTCTGAAGAAATCAGAACTGCCTTTGGTGTCTCCACTAAACATCTCCCTTGTCAGCAACTGAAGGCCTTTTTTTTTTCTTCTTCTTTTTTTTTTTCCTTCTTTTTTTTTTTCTTTTTTTTTTTTTTTCTTTTTTTTTTTTTTTTTTTTTTTTGTGTGTGTGTTTTGTTTTGTTGCTGTATTGTTTAACAAGATACAAAAGCACTTCTGCCTAAGGGTAAACAAATTGCATTTTGAAAGACCTCAAAACGAAGTTTCTGGAATGTTTTAAAACTGCTAAAAGGCTTCATTTTAAAACTCTAAGTATGCTCACATGCCTCTTTTTCCCAGATGATGATGACCAGAAGTGCTCCCCTTTCTAAAACATTTCTAGCTGAGAAGGAAGTAAAAGAAAACAAATAACAAAAAAAATTGTAATGTTCTCATTCTAGTTCTCTATCTTTTCAGATACATTGACAATTTAAACTATTTTCTATTTTGCATCAAACTAGAACAAGCTCCAGTTTAATTATACACAGGTTGACTTTCTGGTATAATAGCTACATAATGATATCCAAGCAAGCCCATAAACCTCTACAGTCCATATCAGAAGGACAATTTCTGAGGAGGTGATTATGACATGACAAGATGGAATGTGCCAATGGATCCTGATTCTGAAATTTTGCTCAATATATGTTCAACCATGAGCTGATATATAGAGATGAGAAACAAGCTCAACTGATTAGTTGAAACATACTCAGGGTTTCCCCCTCCATAACATGTCTGTAAGTCACCCACACACAGTGCAGTCTGCCTTTACAGCCTCTTGAACTCATGAACTATTTTCTTAATTTCAGAACTATTCTAATAGTAAATACCCCACTGTATACAAAGCATTAGATTTTGACTGACTGTCAAAAAAATCCTACAGCAATTTATCATCCAACCATTTTTTACATGTAGTATGCACCTGTGAGTTGCACATTTTTAAGTGTTTCAGTTCAAAAGGGACTACCCATCTACAGGAACATTACATACAGCATCTGCCTTACTATTTCATCTTCACATTAACCTCAAACCTTTTGGGATGCAAGATTGATACACTACTACATAGACTCAGAAGACCCGTCTCCTCCAGAGAAGACTCAACATCTGGTACAATTACAGAGACTATGATAAGCCCCAAAAATAGAACAATTACCAAAAACTCAGTCACAGACTATTAGATCCCTCGGAGAGGAAAAAAAAGTTTCTCTGCTGTGACATTTGAAAGCTCCAACTCAGAAACAAGTACCTTCATTGAATAATTCATTTATTTTTAATTTCACTCTGTGGAAATAGACAATTAGAGGCGACTGAGGCAAGGAAGAGGATATATCAATGGAAATGCACCTTTTATTTTCTTTT